>WOGL01001017.1:0-12430 GCA_015342145.1 Leptinotarsa rubiginosa
TAAAATTTCACTTACATGGAACACTGTCATCCTCACTGGTAGACATCGATGTTTCGCCATAAGACACTTGCCTTAGGGCTCTTCCGTACCAATCTGGATAATATAAGAAAAAAACACAAATGCGTTCATAAATTACGATTTTTTATGTCACGAAATAAGTTTGATCTACTTATGTCATCGTAATGACATTCATTCATTAGCCACGATAAGTTTATAGTTCGGATCTTTGGTATTACCCAAAAACTTAATCACAACTTCTTTAAATGATATCCAAACCTCCTGTTGCTTCGAAGTTTGAATTGAACATCAATTTACGGATATCAGGCCCAATAAAAATCCCTTCTTTCAACTTAGCTTCTGATGAATGAGGAAATTTCACACACAAATACCTAAAACAATCACCATCTTCAGGCGAAGCTTTATCAAATTGTTTCATTAAATCCAACTGTATGTGCCGTACAGGTAGAAAACTCTTGGAGTCAACTAAAGTTTCGTGTAAAATGTTTTTATGCCAGGTCTCAGTTTTTTTTTAAGGGCCATTGTTTTTGACACCAATGTTGATCCCTGCTTGCTCTGCTGTCCCATTTACATATAAAACATGGAAACTTTGTAAATCCTTTTTGTTGACCGAGAAGTATGGAGACAACTTTCAAATCCCCACACAGCATAGAATCATGAGCAGTATGGTTAATTTTCTCTAAAATGATATTTAGGATTTTTCGTAAGCTTCCTTCATATGAATTGAATGTGCCACAGGCACTGAAGCAGAAGTATGTCCGTTATTTAATAACACACCTTTCAAGCTTGTTTTTGATGAGTCAATGAAAAGTCTCCATTCTCTGTCTCTCTCGCTAAATATATATAGGGTGTACCATTTTTAAGCGATATTTTTTTGTCAGTGGAAAGTTGAAATCGTTCAAATAGAACTATCGAATTTTTCGATGCGAATTCGTACACATTTTTAGTCATGAAGGAATCAATCTTGACTCAACACGTTTTAAATTTGAAGTTTCGCTAGCTTTTTGATTCATTGATTCGACAATTTCAATTTATCATAAAGTGATAAACAAATAAGTTCTTCAGACAAATACCAGAGATGAGTGATACATTTTTTGACGCTGCTTCTGAAATCTTCTTATTGATTGTTTTATATTCCGATAAATGTTTAAAAGTTTATGTAAACTTTTTTCTTAAAAATACGTCACTTGAATATTTTAATGTACTTATGTTACACCCTGTATATTATTGACTTGTCATAGCACTAAGGTGTAACAATTTAACCAATAAAAAATCTAATCTAATCTAACACGGCGTATATCAAAAAAGGTTTTCAGAATTGATAACTTCAGTGTTACATTTATTATCCAAACTGTAAACAATTGATCTCAGTTTCTTACACGTAATTATTTTGTATTTAATAACCTTCAGGTTTTTTTCTGGCCACGGAGAAGAATTAGGTATAGTCGCTCTTATATCTTGAATATTTTGAATAAATTATTGAAGAAGTTAGCCTTATCATAATTTGATGTAGCCCTCTGCGCATCAAAAACAATTTCCTCCGGAATAGTATTGGTTTTACGGTTGATTAAAGTTTTATGTGTTTTCCATTTTTTTGATCCAAGGAATAATCATCAATTTTTTGTTTACAGTATTCTGATTTTTTATGTCCCAGTTGAAGTGCATTTGTAATATATTTCGAAATTCTTATAGGCTGCATCCCTTTTTTCACAGTGGTGAGAATGATTTTAAGGGAGAAATACGTTCAAATTGTTCGATGATATTGTTAATGATGTTGGAATAAATAACATTGATATCACTCAAGTCCATATTCCAGTTGTAGCATAATAATTGCTCATATAGAAGTTCAAGGTTTTTCTGACTAAAATTCCTACAAAGATTGATACTGGGGCGCCCCCGCAAATGTACTGATGCAGTTGAAATAGATATGATATTATGATCCGTTATCTTAGGTATTTCGTGAACTGAACATAGATTCACAGATTTGTATCTCTTCTTGGTTCATCGATTAAGTGCTCAAAACGTATACTAGAAATGAAGCTTTTACACTTATCTGTCTTTTTTGTCAAGATAATTCAAGTTAAGATCTCCAACCAATATACACTTCCAACGTTCTGTGAAAGTATTTTCAGCCCAGTTTTCAAAATGATAAAAATGTGTCAAACCTAGAACTTGAGGAGCGATACATTTCCTGTTATTGGCAGAACATCTTATCGATCTTAGCATAAGTTGATGGATCATTAGAGCTGAAACATCTAGCTAGGGGAAATTTCAGTAATGGTCTTGAGTCTTGAAGATCCTACCACTCACCAGCTCTGTAATGCCAAACTTCACACGGCTTAGATTGTTCTCAAACATTTCTCAGTAATTCATTCAATACTGAAATGATTTTGTGGTCAGATCTCGATAGAGGTCTTAGGTGACTGTAAATTTCTGGGTTAGTTGTTAGGTATAGATCCAGAAGACTACCATATTCTCCATCACGGTCAAGAAACCTGGTTGGCTCATTTATAATCTGGATAGGTCCGTTATTTATTGTAAAAGAATCAGCTTTGCCACCTATATTTGAAAATTTGAGCCATTCAATATTGTGGACATAAGTCACCGAATACTGAAATTTCGGCACTAGGATAATTGATTTGCAGAAAGTCAATGGTGTTTGCAAGTAAAGAGAAGAGTGCCCTATACTGTGTATCGTTTAGTGGTCGATAAACGCAGCTTATGAAATTAGTGATCTTTTGTGATATCATTTTGAATCATATAACACCAAGTTTTGGGGTTTCAGCATTTCCTCTCGATGATTGCATAAAATATATTACTGAAAATAATTTGCTTCCTAGATTATCTATCTAACTTGTCCAACTCAAAGAATCGTCTATTTTAATATGTAAAAAATTCGGTGACGAATTACATTTTTTCAATATCAACAGTTACATAATGTAGCGTTGTTGTTCTTGGAACATATTGCAGTCGGTTTTTCTGTCATTCAGAACCAATTTGTTCTCTAGGAAATATTCTTTGCATTTTACAATCACATCACTACCGTTCTCGATTAAATCTGGAAATTTGGCGCCTATCAGCAGGTTAGTGTCGTCGGTGCAATTGATCAGAGGAGCAGAGTTAACATTTTTCATAACTTCTTTGATGTAATCAATAAAAATAACAAACAATATTTCCCAATGCCTTGATCCAACTGTTGTATTTTTCTGATTGATTTCAACCATTTGCTATGTTTTTCAGAGATGAGTGAAGCCAATAACAATAAGGGTTTCCCCGAATTCCATATTCATAGGTTATTTAACAAAGTATTATGATCTATACAATCAAATGCCTTGGACAACTCAAGGAAAATGCCGCAGGCCAGATCTCCTTTCTCCATTGATTCCACAATTTCGTTACTGAAGTGAATCAAAGCTGTTTCAATAGACCCATTTTTCAAATAGCTGTGTTGATGATTAGAAAATATATTGAAATTTGTAAAGAATGATATCAATCGGTTAGGCATTGTTCTCTCGAAAATTTTAGATATGTTCATCAGTAAGTTAGTTGCTCTGAAGTTGAATAATTTACATTCATTTCCTTTTTTGTAAATTGGTTCTACTATGGCCACTTTGAATTCATCTGGAAAAATACCTTCCTTAAAATATTTGTTGATTAGGTAAGTTAATACTTACAATTTCATATGCACACCTTTTTAATATACTAGTATAATTGGGTACTTCATCAATTTCAGCTGCTCAGTCAGTCATAGGCACATAATTGAATATTTTCAAACCCCTATGAATGACAGATTATTTTTTCGATATTGAATTTGGTTTTAGAATTCTGAGCAGATCAGCCTGTTGTGTAATATATAATACTCAGCTATTTTCAATGTATTCAGAACTATGAACTGTATAAACTGACTTGCCATTTCCAGAATGCATAATTGATGCCAGTGTTAATATTTCATATTTTTTGAATAATGGTCTACAGGAATCCCTCATTGGCTTTGCAAATATAATTACCTGCTTCTTTTTTGCATTAAAAAAATGTTACTGAACTGGGTTGTGTATGCACCCCCAGAATGCTATTCCGTATCTGTATATCTATAATTGCATGGTTTGCACTTTTGAAACCCAAGTGCCCTAGTTCATTTGAAACTGTCCTGAGACTATAAACATTCAAAGGCAAATTTTTTTGAGCGGAATCTTATTTTCCTCAAATTTTAATGTTCCATATATCTGGATCCCCAAGAATTTCATAAATAAGCTAACTTCAATAGGTTAAAATCTGCTCGGGTAAACTGCATTCGAAAGTGAATATTTTGGCTAGAAGATTGGCATCACACCATAGTTTGACTGTCTTAAGATTTGTGTAATCACCGGCGAACATTTTCTTTGTTTATGTAGGGGATAGAATGGGGCACAAAATTGATCCTTAGAGTACTCTTACATTCAATCTAATACATATAAAGTTTCTCAATGTCCCGACAAACTGATTTCTTCCAGCTTTGTAAGAGTATATCCAATTTTATTCCACACTTCTGAATCCATGATGGTGGAGCTGCATTCAATGATTGACCCAGTCAAAAGCTCAGGACAGATTGCAAGATACCGCAGCCAAAGATCCGCCATCATTTATGTTATTATAGATCTTTTCAAAAAACTGAATACTGCATCATTTGCGTTTTTTTCATCTTGAAAACCAATTTAATTTTTTTAGAATTCAAAAATTGTATTATTCTGTACTTTTCAATCATCTCACAAATTACTTTGGTCTCCATGATACCCTCTCCACCGACGTTTTGAAAATTCGGGGAAAATTCCTTGTTGAAAATAAGAAGTGTATGAGAGTGGTTATATAGGTCCTTGGAAGCAAAAAAATACTAATTATTGAAGCTTTTTAATGTTTGTTCTTTTGGGCAATACTAGGGAATCTAAAGCCGGCTTCCAACGGCGCGGGACTTGGCGAGTCTGGCTCGCGAATTGGCGAGTCACGCGCCGTGGAAATGCGAAGGCTCGCCCGTTCGCCAAGCGGCTTGGCGTTCCCGTCGGTTGTCGGTAAATTTGGCACGAGTCAAAGGATGAACGAGCATCGCAGGCTCGGCTTGTCCGAGCTTGTGAATCCGTTCCCACACAGAATGCTTGCATTTGCAGTTTTCCCTCAGTGGCGTTGTGTTGTCAAAAGGTGGCTAGTGCATCCAATGTTTTTAAATTTTCCTATTTTCACTTTAATTTTACTTTCAGAATGGAGTGGTCTAACGATTTGATTCTAGAATTTTTGGAACTATATGAAGGGGAACCAGCTATATGGAACCCAAAGGATCCGAAGCATAAAAACAGAAATTTGGTGCACGATAGCTGGAAACGGATTGAAAGCAATTTGAGTGTGAAATGTTCTGTTGCAGATCTCAAAAAGAAGAAAGAAACGCTGATGGCAACTTATCGAAAACTGTTGCAAAAAGTTAAAAGAAGCAGTGGAACTGGCTCCGGAACTGACGACGTTTATAAGCCAGATTGGTTTGCTTTCGAATATATGCACAAGTTTTTACACGGCATTTACAAACCTATCGAAACAAAAAATTCAGAGGTATGTATTTTTATTTATATTATAAAAATCGATTTTTATTATCAGTAGTAATATAACACGGCATTAAAAATTATCGATTTTGCACGAATTATATTTTATCAGAAAGTTTCATGAATTTTGAATAAACTGGTGGCGTCCCAAAGGGCACCTTCGCCAATATCAATCGACAAAATAATATGTCACTGAAAATTTTTTGTAATTTTTATATTTATTTATATTTCCAAAAATATGCCATATGTCATTATTTTTCACAATTTTAAACATTGTGTTGCCATGCTACAGCGCCCTGACGTGCAAAATATTTTGCATAGCCATCTCTTACTTCTTTGGCATCCTGTCCAGGTCTTCTAGCAACTTGTCGCAGAGGTAAGAACGAAGTCACCTTGTCTTTTTCTGCCCTCCATGAACCAGGTGTTATTTCACCATCAATGTCATTGTCTAAGGAATCTTGCGAAAAATACCTTGTGCCGGAGGTTCTGCTTTTACGTAAAAAATTGTGAAGTAACACACAAGTCATAGTAATTTCTGTCACTTTATGTGGTTCGAGCAGCATTGGTTTTCTGAATAATATAAAAACAGATGCCATTATTCCAAATACGTTCTCTACAAGTCTGCGTGCCCGCGAAAGGCGATAGTTGAAAATTCGTTTCTCGCTTCCCTTGTCGTGGATTCCGGGATATGGTTTTAACAGGTGAGTAGTTAAAGCAAACGCATCATCACCCACAAAAACATATGGCAATGGTTCTTCACAGGAAGGTAATGGCTCATCTGGAGGCAGCATTAATTGATTTTCATTTAGCTTCTGAGATAGCGTTGTATTTCGAAAAACACCACCATCACTAATCCTCCCTTGGCATCCAATATCAACGTAAATAAATTCATAATTAGCGTTCACTAAAGCCATAAGTACGACGCTGAAATTTCCCTTGTAATTAAAAAACTCTGTCCCGCTGTTCATTGGGGATTGGATGACTATGTGCTTGCCGTCTATGGCTCCCAGACAATGTGGGAAATTCCACCTTTCCTCAAACTCTTGGGCTATTTTGCGCCATTCATCTGGTGTCTTGGGTATCTAAAAAATTCAAAATCATTATATAAAAATTACATTCCTCGCCAAAAAAATTTTGAGAACTTTTTTTTTGAGTTTCAGATATTAAAGGACGTAGATAATAAAACTACTGAAAATAGCGAAAATATCCACCAAAGCGTGTGTGATAAACCACATGAGGAAGAAAAAAAAATAATTCCAGTAAAGCTAAAGTCTGCTATTATATATACAGAAAAAGGCAAAAAAAGAAAAGCGGAAACTATGACTGGTACCACTGACACTCGCATGGAGGAAGCCTACCAAATCCTAAAAAAAGTAGCCGTGTCAAGCGAATCAACTACTCCGGATGAATGTTCATTATATGGTGAATTGCTAGCAACAAAATTGAGATCGTTAGATGCAACCACTAGAGAACTCGCGATGCTTGAAATCGACCAGTTAATGTTTCGCTTAAGGCATCAAAAAAATTATACATACCAGGCCCCACAATCTAGTTCCGCATATAATTCTTGGTTTGGTCAGTATTTACAGCCTATGGGATACCCATCCACAGCACCACATTATCCTATACCTGAACAGTCACGCTCATCATCAGTTACCTCACAACCTCAGTCTTCACCTCACTATTCCTACCAATCTCACCCAGAAACACCTCAGAGTTCTCAGCAGCCCTCACCTCACTATTCTCACCAGGTATCAACTCAGTACTCTAAATCATCAGCGTTTACTCCTTTGGCTTCGCCATTACCCTTATCAGAAACTACAGTACCATCTAGAAATGAGCAATCTCTCACTCAAGAGTCCCATGAGGATTCATGTGAAGCGAACCAGGACCAGGACTTGGATTTATCTTCTTACATGCTTTTGTCTTCAGTTAATTAAATTATATAATAAAGTTATCCTTTAAGTTCATTTCAGTTAACATTTGTTATTAAAGAAATATACTTACCATTATTTCACCCATGAGTTCATTATTCAAAGCACAGCATACGTCTTGCACACATCGAGATAATGTTTGAATAGAAAATTTAAACAAATATGACAGACTTGTAAAGCTGTCTCCTGTAGCCAAAAATCTTAAAGTAACAGCCAGTCTCTCTTGAATAGGTATACTTTCCCTCATATTTGTGTCTATTTTGGCTATAATTGGACCTATTTTATGCAGTAAATATTCAAAGTCTGTTGGTGACATTCTACAGAAATTTTCAAAATAACTTGATGGTTCACGACGTAAGTCGCCTAACATGTCTGTGACATTATATCTGCAAAAAAAATATTTCGAACGTCCTACCAGGAAATAATACAGTGCTAGAGCTACTTAATTGCAACCTTTTTTTAAGTTATTATTAAGCAAAAACCAATCACCAGCTAAAAAATTATAACACAATGCATTCACTTCACAAACGAAATCTCTACAGTCTAGATAATCCTGCAAATGATTTACTTACCTACTTCGACTTTTATACAAAGACGTCATCCACCATCGTCTTTTTCTTTTTTCTTTATTTTTGTTTGCTTTTAAATATTCACCGCTCATTACTATAAAAGCTGCAGCACAAGTTGCAATACGCTGATTTTGTTCTTGTTGGCGTCTCATCATTTTCCTTGATGCAAACTACTCCATTGTTTTCACCAGAATAACAATCCAGTGGGTGCGTCGAGCGCAATTTAGAACTTGACGAGTGACGTTGCAAGCTGTTCAACGCGCCGTGGGAATAGTCACGGCTCGTCGACTTGCCACTTGGCTATCTGTTTGCCAAACCGATGAACTCGGCAAGTCACTCGCCAAGTCCCGCGCCGTTGGAAGCCGGCTTAAGACTTTGTAATATTCTCTTTTTAGACGAAAAATTTTGCCGATTTGTCATAACGATCTCTTGAAATTTCCAATTTATTTTCTATAGAGAAATTTCGAAGCATGACAAAGTACTTTCTAAATATAGAAATTTACAATATGTAAATATGAAGAGACTTGATCTTTTTAGTTCATGAATATTAACGTTACTGCATCATAGTTTTTCACAATCATAAGTGGTTCCATTTCACTTTGAAATGATTTGTAATGATAACCTTTTAAGGCTACATGAAATTTTCCACATTACTGGATTTCGCCATTTTTCTAGCCTGAACCCAACAAGAATGCCGTCGAGTGTTAACCACATTCAAAAAACTTCACAGAATGCTTTCGTTAGTATCTGTCTTTTAATGGATCAATTTACATTATAAGAAACGGGTTCAGATAAATTACATTTTATTGAATTTATGGACAAAAAGAAATAAAAGAAGTCTAGTATAATCAACACTATGTAATTACAAACGAAGGTTTCATTATTGAACACCATTCCAATAATTTAAATTTTTCGAGAAGAAATAATGTTTTATTGCGACGTTCACATAATGTCGTTAGTAGTAATAAATTCTAAAACATAACGATGCTTTGTAGACAAAAATATGTTTATTGTGAATTTAAAGAAAAAAAGTATCACATACAGTCCAAAGTTGCAAAAATCTATGTACACTAATCAACCAAGAGTTGGTCGAAAATAAAACTAATACCTAATCAAGGTAAATAATTTGTGGTACAAAAATATTTGTAAAAACTTGATTCAGACTACACAAACATTGAAGATTTTTGCTATGAAATTTCAATTATATAAAAATAATTTATATTATAGCTCTAACTTTCAATTCAACTCTTGAGATTATTAAAAAATTATGTTAAAACAATAACTTAATTATTTTCTTCAACTAAGAGGAAGGAGGCGTGTGTAAAGCGACATGCAAGGCCTGCTGTAGTTCAGGTGCCAAAGATTGTACCACGCTTTGGAAAAATGATTCGTTCGATTGAACCTGTCTAACAATATTGACCAATCTGAATCCTTCTGGTTTACTTGCTTCTATTGCCTCTCTGAAGAATGCTTCTGCTATTATATTAATTATCCTTGGAATATTTGAGTTATTTGCTCCTGAAAATTCAAAGTAAATTAAAAAATGATGTTACGTTCACAATCAGGATGTTTCCAATGCTAAAACTTTTTTGTATTAAGAGCATACACTATGTGGGTGAACCACACATGGTTTGCAGCGTTCAAAAACATGTTTTTAACAAAATCCTTTATTGAGGCACAGAATTCCCAGAAAGTTATTTATTTTTCATTATAACTTTTTGAAAGTTGATCATAGTTAAAAATTTTGAAAAAATGACTCCGATTTTTCTATAGTTAAAGAAGAAATCAACATTTTCACAAAATATTTGTTTTTTTTTTGTGTAAAACTGCCCAAAATCTAAACATATGATTCGAGTTTCTGCATTTTATTTTTTCAAACTGGAAATTATTGATCTAAGGTACTTAGTGACTAGTTGATATTGTTCAACTGACAACACTGAAGATTGCTTGGAGCAGGAGGGAGGGCTTGGTTTAATATTAACGGAAAAAGTTTCACTAGTGGATTAATTAGTTTAGCAAACCTGATTGGATGGAGACCTTAATAATATGGAAAAAATTATGAGATTCAAAAAATACTTTACCTAGTACATGTTGATTATTCTGTTCAATAAGATCACATAAATATCCATAAACGTGGGGAGCCTCATCCGAATCCTCAATGACTGGGAGCCAAGAAAACCATAAAGGTATAATTTCATCCAAATTTATCTGTGAATTGTTATATTTCATAATTTTGGTAACAGCTGAGATAGCATTTTCAGTCGCATTGATATTTCTGGGATCTTTTGATTCAGAATCGTTTATAACTTCAACAAGGACAGGAATAATTTTAGCCAATTCTCCGGCAAACTGTTCGCCTCCAAACTGGGCCAAAACACCCCACCCATAAGCTGCAGCTTGTCGAACCTCACAGCTCTTGTCTTTAACATACATAGCTAGAGGTGCTAGGAAATAAGCTTGGTATTTGGCACAAGCTGGACCGCTGAATTCAATGACATCGTCGAATACGCAAATACCCCATTGTCGGTCTGCCCAGCTTCGATTTGGTGTAAGCAGATTAACAAAATGACTACATACTTGATCAAAGAACGGCAGGAAATTTTCTCGGTAAACTAAAAACATTGAATGAATCACATCCGTTATTTTACTGAGCACATAAATATCATCTGATTCTTCATCTTCTAACTGTTCTTGTACTTCCTGTAAAAAAGAATATTTCAAAAGTGACCAACATGTTTCATTTAGAATAGAAGTTACCTCATCGTAATCCTCATCCAAATGTTTTTTGTGCCTATCGTTGGCCCTTTCGAAATGCTCCTTCATTAACCTATCAATTATCCTCAAAATTTCAGTCATGGATTCTTGGTCGATGTAAGAGGGCCCAAGTTTTTGAATGCATTTTGCCAAGGCATCAAGCATTATCATCAGAACTTCACTCTCTGGCTCCGTATCTATAGCTTTGAGGAGCTCAGGGCAGATGAATCTCCACATGTCTCCAACGAAAGCAGGCCCCTTGCAAGTCGCACACTCAAGCAGCCAAGATAAAGATTCGGCGGCGGCGTTTCGAACTCCATCATGGAAGTAAAATTTAAGCATAGGTACCATCAGTTTGACAACTTCTTCGGCATAATTTGAAAAGCTTTCTTTCAGTTCCCTTGCATAACATACGAGCATACTACAAGCTGCCGCCTTGTCCTCCAAACCTTTAATAATATTAATTCCTCAGTTACCCAAAAAACTATTTCAGTTTATGTTAGGGAAATAAAATGTATATTAACTTAAATTGAACTGGAAAAACATAATTAGAAAAAAATGTCAAAAATGGTTAAATTAGAGATAATTGTTTTTATATTGAATTCAGAAAATGTTTTCGAATATTTTTGGCATAAGTAGCCAGTCATTTCTAATTTTTGTTTCAATTCTGAGGAAGTGAATTGTATGTGTTCATTACATTATGAAAAAAAAAACATTTTCATTCAAAATTAGTTTTTACATTGGCGATCTCAAGGTGTATTTTGTTCATGTTAGACCGTGTTAGGAATCACACGTTAAAAGGTAAGACCTCGTTAGTCCTTAGCTCGCACAAGTTTCTCAACTTCTGAGAGTTGTCGTTCGTATGGGGGCGATAGCTGATTAACGGAAAAACAGATTTTAAACAGATTTTTTCATGAACGTCATTTACCTCACTAAAATTAAAATTGGAAATTAATGAATTCACAGACTTTCATTTATGAAAAAGAGTCTATATCCTAAAATGTATTATGTTTATATAAACTGTGAGTTAGCTCACAAAAACCTAGTTGTTTTATTTTGCAATTTTTGTTTTGAAATAATAGTGGATATATTGAAGAGTGTGTTTGTTGGCCATGGTGTGAAGGTTTTTAACTCTTTGCCATCAAGTTTCAATTGTTCCATTGAATTAATATAGGTGAAGAACAAAACAGAACCAAGAAAAGAACCCTTGCAGAACTCCACAAGAAATCTTGGCTCTATTGATTTTTTATTACATAAGTAATTCTGAAACCAACTATATCTTACTTTAATCTACAAAATAGTGAATAAATCATCATAATATTTAAATTACTCCATTACATCCAACAAAGAAATTCATGTGAACATTTTACTCAGAACAGAAATGATTTGCATATGCAGGGAATATTTCATGTAATATTTATGAACAACAATGAAAATGACCCTATAAAATAGATTAATTCCACATTTATAATATAATTGGAAACACCCAATTTCATGATACATGAACAGTGAAATTATAAAACAAAACAATGATAGAAATAAAAACAACAATAAAAATTAATTGGCGCTCTGGGGCGACTTCATTTATTCCAGT
>WOGL01001019.1:0-12428 GCA_015342145.1 Leptinotarsa rubiginosa
GCCTCTATTACTCCACTACTTGGAAAATTTTACTAGAGAATTTTGGTGTAGAACCTTATGAAATACAGCTGGTGCAAGAATTGAAGCCACACGATCTCACACAACGTCTAACATTTCGGTGAACAGTTTATCTCACGTTTGGGTCCCGTTAATTGGCCGCCTAGATCGTGTGATTCAACGCCTTTGGATCATTTCTTGTGGGGTCATGTTGGGGCTCATGTTTACAGGGATAAACCAGCAACAACTGACGCTCTGGAAGCCAATATTGAGCATTAATATGTGAAATACCGGTCAATATGTTAGAGAGAGTTGGCCAAAATTGAACCTTGCGCATAGGCCATCTAAAGCGGAGCCGCGGACAACATTTGCATGAAATCATCTTCAAACATTGAATTATATTGATCGTTCTATCGATTCCAATGAAAATTTCATATTACGTTATAATAATGTTATGTGGAATTGAGGAATTTCAAATTATTGGTTTGATTATAGTGACGAAAAAAATCAACTATCTATACTTCATTCAGTAACTTTTCTTAGCTCTGAAATGAAATTGAAAGGATAAATAAATATTTTCTATTGAAATTCAGGAATTAGTTCCACCCAACATTCCTGCACAGTGAAAACTAGTAAATTTCTGTACGAAAACAAATATTTTCGAGGATATTACAATAAAATAAATTGAATTACATATCCAACAGTTCTTTACGAGTTTCTTTTTTTTTCGTGAGATAGAACTTGTCATTGCAGTTATAACGGTGGAGGGTCGATGAACCTTTAGCACTTAACGTTTCACAACACTTTTAAATACGTTTCTTCTCATCTAAAGAAAAATCACATGGCCTCAGCCTCTCAAAAGTTGTCGATAAATTTTCCATATTTGAATTTTCGAACTGTCAATCAGAATGCATCACCACTCCTGTTGTATTATCAAATTATCAAAAATATCAATATCTATTAGCGGATGATCTATATAGTCCATTATCACTATAATATCTGAAAACATTCGTGATGACATTGTACAAGAAAATTCTTAAAAAAAGTATACAAAACCATAGCATTACTATTTTATCCCTATATATTTAGGAATTGCAAGTTATAAAACAACCTTCATGAGGAATTGGTATTGACAGCATTATACTTAGGGAGAATTCAACAATAATAAGGTAACCTTTTTTATTTACTCCCATGTAAAAAGTTAGCACGTCAGATGAATTATTCGTTTCCAGAGATTCATTAATGCACCACTTTCGAAAATGGACTAGAATAATCTTTCATTGCCCCTGTATACATTCTCTTCGAAATTAATCCATTTGAGAAATAACAAACAAGTTTTAGATCGAACTTTTTTCGTGAAATGTTATTTCAAGCTCCCAGACCAAGAGGGAACACAAAGTTTTCCTAATCCTAGAAAAGATTAAGAAGCAACAACTTCCTTCAGAGACAGTTTCCAAAGTGCACTAAGATCCTAATCTCTAAATGTAACAAAAGAGAATCCAATTCGCACACTAACCTCCAGTTTCTGTATGAACTCTAGCCTTTGAAAAAATATTTAAACAAGAATCGAATAATTCAGCGCAACCAACAATGACAGAAAAGGGTTTTTTTTCGTACATCTGCCTCGGGGGTTTGCTCTCTATGTGACAATGCTGCCAATCCTTTTTTTGGTTTCGCTTATCGGTTGTTGAATAAACAGGTCTGGTACACGTGGGAAAACAACTGGGATGATTGTCATTTCCTCCGATGAATTGGTGTGGTTTATAATATTTTCCGATGAAATTTCTAACTGTGAATTATTCTACAAAAAATTAACGTAAAAAATTTCCACGGCAGTCAACGCAATAGAAATGAAAAAACTGTTATGGAAAACAAAAATGTATTAGTATTTTTTGGGAAAGGCCAATTTCTCTAAATACTTTTCTTGACATATTGTTCTTCTTTATTAATTACTCATCCAATGGTAAACACCTGAAAGCTATGAAAAATAGTAAGGAAATAAATCAACCATCAATAAATATCCTTCAAGAAACATGTATTTCTAGATATTTCCATATATTTGTATAAATTGTACAATAAAATGAATTATGTTTCTTACTTGCTACAAAATTATCTACTCAAATTAAAAAATCTGTTTAAAAAAAATCTGTTTTTCTGTTAATCAGCTGTCGCCCCAATACGAACGACAACTCTCAGAAGTTGAGAAACTAGTGCGAGCTATGGACTAACGAGGTCTTACCTTTTAACGTGTGATTCCTAACACGGATTGCTAGTTTTCCTCAAAAGTTCTTCTTTGTCAAACATTCAACAATAAAAATAATATCCACATTTCTTTATAGCTATCATTTTTTTTCCTTCTGGTAAAAAACACCAATAATGATCTGATTTTAATATACGAGGTCTGTTAAAAAAATTTGGAGAAAATTCAAATTCCGCGGGCTACCTACATTCGATTAGCGAATGTAGGAATCCCGTGTTTGTAGACTCGTGTCGGTCATATGTTCATAGTATCAGCTGTTTAGTATATTCAGTTTGTTGGTGAGAGGCTAGTGTTCCCCATGTATCTATATTATCTCCAACCCTCTTTTTATTGTATATCAACGACTTATTGGGAAAAAACAAGGATCCAATATATTGCTTTGCTGACGACAGCATTCATTCCATTTGGATTACAGGACATTGACTACGGAGGCACATCTTCACCGGCAGCAGGAGGTTACATATTATCTTGATGAGGATCTAGAAGTAGTTTCGAACTGGGGTGTGAGTAACCAGGTTTAATTCAATGCCACAAAAACCCAGGCATCGGTTTTTTTCAAGAAGATAAGGTTTGTTGGTGGTTAAAATGGGCACCAATATGTCTTCGCACAATCATGTCGCTGGAATTGCAAAGGCTACTTCTCAAAAGCTTGGAACACTGTTCCGAACCATAATACTGTACATAGCTCAGCAACTCTTGATGCCTCATAAAGCTCAAATCAGGCTTTCTCTGAAGTATTGTTCTCTTGTCTAGAGCTCTGCCCACAAACATACCCTGAAGTTGCTGGATTCCATCCAGAAAGGAGCCAAACGCCTTATTGGAGACACGAACATCACGTACAACCTTGTCAGCCTGGAACATAGAAGAAAGGCTGGAAATTTGTGTCTTTTCTATAGATACTTTGACAAGAGGTGTTCAAGTGACTTGACATATTTGATTCCACCAAGAGCAGTACATAACAGAAATACGCGACGGACTACGGCTGCTCATCGTTTTGAGGTTCAACTCAGTATACCTTGAATTTCAGTGTTCAAAAACTCATCCATTTGGAGAATTGCTTTTATGTAGAATCAACTTCCTGACAAAACTTTTCCAAATGGATTCAATCTCCAGCGTTTCAAATCCAATGTGAATCGTTACTTTCGCAGAGGAATCGCTCTGAAAGCGCATTAGGGATTTTTCTGTAGTGCTTGTGTTTTATCGTTACAAAAAAGAGACATTAAAGTTGAAAGTGTTTTGCATGTTAGTCAATTTTCTGCTATCGAAAAAAAAATGGATTGACAAGTTTTCATAAAATTTTGTTTGAAATGGAATTGAATCCTCAAAAACACTTGAAACGACGACAGTGGCATATGGTGATTGTACTCTGAGTCACAATTTTTGCAAGTGGTACAAGCTTTTCACAGAAGGTCGAGAAAATGTAAGTTTGCCATCGATACTCCAGCACATTAACAACCGATGAAAATGTTGAGGAAATGAAAAAAAAATTATTAGAGAATCGCTCAATCAGTATTGGAGAAGTTGCTGAGGATGTCGCCATATCGGTTGGCTCATGCAGTTTTTTCGGAAATTTTGTGCGTGAGGCGTGAGGCAGCGAAACCAAAATTGTTGAGACCGTCGCATGAGTATCGCTTGGGAATTGTTGAAGAACGTCAACGGCGATCCAGATTTTCTTAACAGGGTCATAAACAGTGACGAATCATCGGTACATCCATAGAACATCGAAACCAAAGACCATTTGTCCCAATGGAAGAGCCCAGGAAAGCCAAGATCACAAAATCGAATGTCCAGGTGATGTAGAGCATTAGGAGTTTTTGCCACATGACTGTTAGGTCAATAGAGAGTTATTACGAATTGGTATTGGTGAAAACTGGTATTGTGGAAAAACAATTCATATCTTCTGCATCACGATACAGCACCAGCTCACTAGTCATTGCTTGTTCGTAATTTTTGGCCAAAAACAACACCGAAATCCTTTCACGCCACCGTATTCACCAGATTTGTCCCCTGTGACTTTTTCCTGTTCTCAAAATAGCTGGGAGAGGTCAGAGACATACCAAGAAGTGCGTATTAGAACTGCTTCGAGAATTGTAAAAAACTGGAACAAGTATATTATGTCTTAGGGGGACTACATAGGAGGGTTTCAAATAGAAATTGATTAATGAATGAATTTTATTTCAAGTATAATTGAAAATTTACCTTATTTTTCAACAGACCCAGTAAAACGGTTGAAATGTCGTTGAATTCTTTATATAAAATGTTTGGTGGCTCGTTTCTTCATAAGTCATCATGGAATTTCCAATTCGGCTCAATATAAAAATAATTCGTATTGTCAAACCAGATGCAAAGTGATAGGAGTGGTTTCGTACAATATTTATATGAAAGTAGTTGCCTCGAGAGGTCTTTTTCTTTCAGTTTGTGTCTGAAAGTTACTTTTACGCATGATCTACACATTTTCGACTGGATTTCATTTTGAAATGAATTGATTTTCCCGTTTCTTCCGTATGAAGATGGAAAAGTATCAAAGAAAACCTTTCTTTTCCATGAATTATTCACTCCTGAAAATACACTCTTTTCAATTCAAAGAAGATTCCTATGGCTGGGATTGAATTAAATACGCAAGTGAATGTCATTACGTACTGTAATCGATGAATTCATCTCATACGTGAAATAAGGTCATAATTGAATGAATTGACTCAGTGCTTCATCTTGTAATATTATCTAGATTGGTGGTGAAGAGGCAACAAGGCAAGTGTCTCATTCCGAAATATAGAAGTCCACCATCAAGAATGACAGACTCGAAAGTATTTTTCATTTCGTGTGATTCAATGTTTATATGAAAATAGCTGTTTCGAGTGGGTTTTTTTCCAGTTTATGTCTGAAAGTTACTTCTTTGCTTGATCTACATATTCTTGTTCAGAGTTTGATTTGAAATCGATTGCTTTCTTCCTTTCTTTGGAGGTTTGGTACATTTTTTGTATGAAGATGGAGAAGTAGAAAGCCGAAACTTTTTTTTCCAAGAATTCAGTTGTGATACATTTAATACGTGAATGAATGATTGAAACATTTTGAGTGCAGTCAAATTACTCATGTGATATCCATATCAATGAGACTGAAAACAAAATCTGAAATAATTTGTTTCCACATTAAATTGTTCTAATGGAAATTTTCACCCTCTTGGTGAAGACAGCCATCTGCCTCTAAAGTGGAACCTGTTACTTCATCAGTCGTCGATTATTTCGACACCCCTATATACTTTCCCTCCTTGTTGTCATAATCATTGCTCCCTCTCTATTTATCTTGTTTGACAATGTCGATTTTGTATTCAGTAATCACTCCATTCTGGAGGTACTTGTTAATATATACCACCATACAACTTACAATCTATACATTTTTATATCTCATCTGTTGCTTTTCGAAATTTTTTCAATCAACCCAAATCTGTATTTCTATTGATGAATTAAAAACGTTGAAAAATTCAGATATTTGAAAAGAAACTTCATGACTTTCTTCAAGTCCTTATCGGAGACATCATTCGAAGAATGGAAACAAGGACAATTATTTTGATGGTTTGGGTTATTTTAAATCAATTAATGTGCATCGCCTTCCGTTGGTTAATTTTATTAACACAATTTTGTTTGTGTTTTTGTAAAAGTATTATGAATAAATGAAGTTTATTCATCATTTTATGATAGATGATAAAATATATTCGGGATATATTTCTACCTGATATATTCGGAAGGGCGCGCCAGCATCGTTAACCAATGAGCACTCCGCACACCGTGGGGTAAGTGATCATTGGATCCGAGAACCATGTGCCATGAGCAGACGCAATGATCTTTCTGCGGCCTTCTGCATTCATCCGCCACAGATTTCTGCTTCAGTGAGTCAAGCCGGCATGATCTTGATATTTGAGAGTAGAGAGGGCAATATGCACCAAGGTTCCCAATAATAAGAACTTCCATCTCAAGAGAGTAATCTTCATAGAGTTTGCATAGTTCAAGGACAAAATCTCAATTTTTTATCCATCTTTCTCCACTTATGGGGCGATATTCAGGTCAACCGGATAGTTGATAGTGAAGCATTCTTAGGGCCGCGTTAGGTCAATAGATATAGGCTCAGACCACATATGTTGGTCATGCCTGTGAGCATGATCAGGTGCAGGAACCTCTATATACATCACGAAATCACGCTAAACTAGGGTGTTGAAAACATAATCCTGGAAGTTCATGATGAACTCTTCAGTATCCGACTCCAGCCTACTTGACCTGAGGAAAGCGCAGGTCAGGTACTGATGAGCAGAGTCTCCATTAATGTCGAAGGAGACCCCATGCGTCGGCCCCTTGTGTTATCAGCTGTTCGGGTAGCTGCCCGAAAGAAAAATGCTACAATTTCTGAGTTCACATATTTGCGGACCATGCAGAGACAGTAATTCAAACTCTTTTCCCCACATGTCACATACCGGAATGGGGGAGGACAATCATGGAACGGATAACTTGAAATGCAGACTTCAATAGAAATGCGTCATTTTTCGGACTTTCACGTCGAGTTGGCACGTCCCCTCTCGAGTCTACTTCACTACTCCAAAAGAGTAGATGAGTAAGAATGGAATGGCAAGCATATTCGTTATAGCAACTTTGATCTTCACCAAAAGTTCCAATGACTAGTACTGTTTGTGCTGATACAAAGAGAGTTCTTCACTTCTCTTACGAGTGGCGTTGTTCCACTCCAAGATTTGGCATCCAAATGGGGGAAGTCTGCGAACTGTACAACTGTACATTCCTTTTCGAAATGGACCGATGGACCCTTCCACGACCCTCAAAGGACTGATGGAGGCATCAACTTCAAGATGATTCATATGAACAAATGGGTAACCTTATGTCTCCTGTTTTTGGGGGTACCCCAGCTACATTCCTGAGTATTTCTGTGTGTAATTGATGATGCAGAAAAAAAGGAGACTCAGAGAATCGCCTTGAAATACACCTCTTCTGAAAGTGACTCACTCTGTTCAGACTATAATCTTACCAGATGCTGTTATGGTGGAAAGAATTCGCCAGAGTGGTTTCAGTTAATCAAATCATTTTTCTAAGATGAGCTCATGTTATATTGGATGAAATGCCTTGCTGTGATCAACCGAGGCCTGAAAACCTTCTCATTTACAAATAATGAGCGGATTGTTGAATGACATCAATGGCCATCCAGATTTGCTTTGAAGGGTCATAACTGGTGACGAATAATGTCTAATCGTCCTAATGGAAAAGCCCAGGAGAGACAAGACCAAAAAAGTGCTACAAGTTCGATCAGATGTTAAGGTTTTGCTTACTGTTTTCTTCGATTACCGTGGCGTTGTGTATCGAGAGTTCTTGCCACATGTTCGTATGATCAATAAGAAGTTTAGTCTTGAAGTCATGCGCCGATTGCAAGACGCAATACGATAATGCACTTCTTCATTTGTCATTACTTATTCGTAATCATGTCTCAGCCACCGTATTAACCAGATTTGACCCCCTGTGACTTTTTGTGTTCCCAAGATCAATGATACCTTCGAAAAGAGGGCGGCTCACGACGATTGAGGAGATGAAAAACGAATCGCTAAGGAAGCTCAACGATATACCAAAAAGTGCATATTAAAACTCCTTCGAGGATTGGGAAAAACGCTGGCACAAGGGTATTATGTCTGAGTGAGACTGCTTTCAAGGAGACAAATACGATAGATGAATATTTTTTGAAGAAATAAGAATTCACTATAATTTTTGAACAGGCAGCGTATTTATTTTTTTTTTTTCAATCAACATCATTATAATTCATAATTTGCTGATCCTTTGCTCACCCTGAAGGACGCTCGAAAATTATAAATAGGCCAATAGACATTCACTGCAAGTGTTAGAACATGGAGAAGAAGTCTTCGCTAAAACAGCACCACAGCAATCCCCCTGAACTGTATGGACTACCGAAGGATTCACGAGAAGGATATTCCTCTTAGACCAATCATCACACTTCCAAAGACTCTGTGTCTTCAACAATCCTACTATTAAACAAATGTTGAAATTTTTCGTTATTCAGATAATGAAAATGATTTGATTTGTAAATTTATATGTTGTTCTTATATCGATGCATTCAGCTGAGAGTATTTCAGGAGGTAGTCTTCCACTCGATCTGAAAGTTTTCTCAGATGAATAACCATTTTATCAGCTTCTCCTGTGTATATGTATGTATGTTTGTTTGTTTGTTTGTTTGTTTGTAACTCTCCTTTTCATTTCATATTTATTTCCGTTTGAATGCTCGGGGTCTGCATTTGACAGAATTATCGACATCATTGCTTGATCTATTCGTGGGCAGATGGCGCTGTACGTAACCTCCTGGATATGATTCGAATTCACTTCACAAGTATTTCTTCATTTGAAAAAGTATATTTTTTTATTAACACCCGCGCCTGCTGCCTTCCTTGGGTTTGGTAGCTGATTTTCAGGCTCCCTCTCCGGAATCAGAAAATATCGATGGTAATTTTTTTAAACAATGTCCGGCTGATTGATCCCAAAGTTTAAATAAAATAAATATAGTTCAAAAAGTCTAAAAAACACGCTTTTATAGCATACGAAACTGAAAAATGGAAAATAAGTATAGATTAAAAAACTAAAAAAACGCTTTTAAAGAACATCGAACTGAAAAGTTTGAATTTTTTTTTTTAATGAGCTCATAACAACAACGAACGAAAAATACTCGTATTATTGTAAAAGAAGCGTTGGCGCTTTGTGCCATATTTTTTGTATATCAAGCGCCCGTCGTTTTTTCTCAATAATACTAGTATTTTTCGTTCGTTATTGTTTTTACCTTATTTTAAAAAATATTTTTAATTTTTTAGTTCGATGTTTTTCGTGTTTCGTGTTTTGTAGTTTTTTTAAACTATATATTTCAAACCTAAACTTTATTATTTTTGAAGAATACCAATCGAGGCAACGGCAATAGATGAAACCATCATGGCGGTTGCTCTCGAAGTATTAGTTATTGAATATCAAAGTTTTTGTTGGTGTATGGAAATTTATCGATGAATATTTTGAGGTCTTGGTATTACTTTCGACGTTTCTTGCGTGTAGCGATAAAACTGACAGCTATGAAATTAACATCTTTGTGTCATTGATGAAGTTTGATTCGATTCTTTTATCGATGAGTTCAGATGATGATATTTCATTAAATAATATTCACGAATACCAACCCACCTGAAAATTTTCTGGATAAATGTCCATCTTTTCAAACTGAAACCTTATTATTCTTCAACACCATTGAGTTCGTTAGAAAATTTTAAATTATCAGTAATATTTTGAAGTCTTGTGGTATAACTCTCTATAGAATCATGAATTTCTATTCAAATGAACTGGCCACCGTTATTTGAATTGAGCGATGACCCTGGCCATAAAAAATCTGTTTCGCAATCGCCCACTCGCATATACTAGTTATATTATTTATCCAACTGAATCTTCATCAAACAATAACAATGAAATATCATCAATCTTAATAACTACATGATTATTTGAAAAGATCTCCGGGAATCATCAATCATCGACAGGGATACAAGAAGGTCGATTCTTACATGGACGATCGAGAGACAAGCGTTTATGAGTTCGTTCAACTTCAAACATTTTGTTTCCCGTCACGACTTTTTGAGAGTAATAAAGAGAGTAGAAGCCCAGAGATTTTCAGCTATCAAGCACGAAATTGACTGGTCGTGTAAACGTCAAAAAAGACGGCTGACAGGTTGGGGTAGAATAACTCCTTTACTATATTGTTTCATTAGGTATTCTGGTGGAAATACTTATTACAATTCTTCATGGTATACGACAATTTGTGAATCGTAATTCATTCAGAGATATGATACGAATATTCAGGAAAAAGGGGCTGAGGCGTTTTTGTAATTGTATCGAATGGTAACTCATTGAAAATTTCATTTTAAAAAAATATCACATGTTTGGCTAACACAATATCTTTTTCGTAGTGAATAACGTACTAAAAGTTCATTCTTTTCTCTAATATCTACAGTGCATTCCATTCAAAACGAGCCACCCTGAATAACCTTTGGTACAATGATTTGCAGGATACAGGATATACAGGGGGACACATTTTGACATATTCACATTTCATGTTACTTCCCCTATCGCACCCCCAGAGCCTGTTACCGATTTTTTTTTAAATGGATCACCCTATATTGCATTATCAGATGCTCCATGATGGGCAGATTTCAACAAAGTATAAAACATATGGTCTGAAGCTTATGGTACGGGACCTTCAAATTATTTGATTTGAAAACGAGCCACCATGAATAACTTTTGGAACAATGATTTTCAGGAAAAATAAAAAAACACCTCAACAATAGTATACAGGGGGAAACATTTTGACATATTCACATTTGATCTAACTTTTCCTATCGCACCCCCAGAGCATGTCACCATTTTTTTTTCAAATGGGTCAATTGTTTGGCATTATCAGGTGTTCCATGATGAACAGATTTCAACAAAGTAGAATACATTATGATCTGAAGCTCATAGTTTGAAAGCTGACAACTACTTGAGTTGAAAACGAGCCACTCTGAATGAACTTCTGTACAAACTGTTACCTAGGTTTCGTTAGGTGTGTTTGTGAAGTATACTTCAAAAAAGTCGTATTTGAATTCGATATTCTCTTCATTTTGTATTTGTCTCATTCTACAATAACGATTACCTACCAGGTGAAATTACAATTATTGGTGTTTCTGTTTTTGTGAATTCTTGAGAAGCAATGGCTTATACGCTTTAAGAACGGATTGAAATAGTAAGTTTGTACTAACAGAATGGAGATAGTGTTAGAGTTGCTGCCCGTATGTTCAATAATCATCCAGGAAGAAATATGTACGACACAAATACGTTTCGGAATCATTGAACAAATTTATGGAAACTGGATCTGTTAACANCGATGAAGCTATTTATATTGCAGTTTTAGGGCACGTTGGACTAATGGAAAATTCGCAATATCTTACTGAGTTATCTAGAGAATCAGGAATCAGTCCTACACATTTTTTCTGCATCCTACATAAGTACAAATTTCATCTATATAAGATTAGACTAGTCCAGGAATTGAACGAAGATGATTTCGATAGACGTATCTAGTTTTTGGAAGTCTCACTGAACGGATCAGCTTGCATCGGAATTTCTTGTATAACATTTGTTTTTCGGAATAATGTACGTTTAGTTTGGATGAAGAGGGGAATCTATTTTCGATATTGGAGTGACACGAATACTCGTTTATACCGTCAAGTTCATATCCAACAACCTCAAAAACTGAATGTTTGGGCAGACATTTTTACCACATCATAAGACCTTTTTTATCGATGATAATTTGACTAGTGATAAATTTTTGGAAATGTTGGAGAATAGAATAAAACCGTGCATCAATAGGGAATTGAGAAGGATACAAATTTATTCGAGAACGAAATAGTTTTTCAGCAGGGTGGCGCAGCTCCAGGGCGAAAAGTTTTGGATGATCATTTTCCTGGTCGCTGCACAGTAAAAAGTATTTCTTTAAAAATAGATCAAGGGTTGCTTTGAAAGTTTTATCTCTATTGGAAAAACTATTACTTTAAGCCAACATCGCCATGTTCCCTCAGAAAATCACACTTTTTTCAACAAAGAAATCAAATTTCTTGGCCTTTCAACGACATCATTATTCGTTTGATTATATAATTGCGAAGATGAACTATTTTGAATCAAGAAAATATAATATCATCTCAAAATCCACCTATTTGAAGGGAAAAATAAACTGTTTCAAATGGAGAGCAATATCAACTTGGTCTGAACACATAGTGTTTGTTTGAATTTAATACTGTATTCCTTTCAAATAACTTAATTCGTTTATAACAAGAGTTTTGTGAATCTACATACAAAACTATATTATGATCGACTGAAAATAACAGGAATTTTGTATAGAATGAACAGGGTTTCTTTTAAAGAAGTATTTCATTCATTTCAGTTTGAAAAAACCTGTGGTGCTCTGGTCTTTCTATGACCCTCTTAAGTGAGAGGGGAGCGGGGAATTCCGTTGTAAGCATCGCGTACGCGCCAGTATGTGTTGGAAAGTGATGTTGGTGTGTTGCGTTGAGGAGGAAGTGTTTTATGTGTCTGTAGGCAGTGCAATTTCTTTCCGA
>WOGL01001021.1:0-12420 GCA_015342145.1 Leptinotarsa rubiginosa
AAAGACGCCTTTTTCTGTAGATAGGTTTATAAGATAAGTTAATGGATGGGATAATTCATTTTGACATTGTTCAAGTAATTTGTTAGATATATTGTCAATACCACAAGAGTTAGAGTTTTTTAGACCATTAATTATACTTATTACATCATTTTCTGTAATCGGGTGTAATCTGTCGATATTTTGATGTATGCCTTCTACGCTGATGATACAAATGTTCTTACTGAAAGTA
Organism: Leptinotarsa rubiginosa; assembly: GCA_015342145.1. Taxonomy (NCBI): domain Eukaryota; kingdom Metazoa; phylum Arthropoda; class Insecta; order Coleoptera; family Chrysomelidae; genus Leptinotarsa; species Leptinotarsa rubiginosa. Next base: position 230 of record WOGL01001021.1, read on the forward strand.
ATACTCGTATTATAATAAAAGCTGGAAGTGTAGCAAAATCAATCTGTAAGAAAAGGTCGTTGTGAGTTAAAACATAAGCTGTGTAAAAAAAACTAATCAATACAGTTTATTGTATGATTTTCACTATAAAAATCGTATAATAAACTGTATGTATATCATTATCATTATAGTGAAAATCATACAATAAACTGTATTGATTAGTTTTTTAATATGGATTTTCATCAAGTATCGGCCAGTTCTATTCAATCATAAGCTATGTATTAGCAATGGAAAAACCATGTGTATTGCATTTAAAACATCGCAGTCGCGAGTAGAACATAGCAATGTGTTGTGCCAATGATGAAATTACTGTTAACTATACCTTAGAAATTTAAATGCTTGGTTTGAGAATAAATCATCGCCTCAAATAGTCAGAGCATATTCGCAACGTATGTATTAAACTACCTAAAACGAGTTTTGTCTTAGCAGTCATGTCCAAACACTGTACACTCCAATAAAGTTTTAATAGCATCGGGTATTCTATTATTCGGGTAATCTATTATTCTAATTTATTCAAAAACAAATTAGAAATCTTTTTTTAACATAAATTTGTTATTCAGTTAGCGAGTTCTGTACTTGTACTTAGATGTTTTTAATTCCATTTATATTGTTTGTCGTGTATCATGCTCCTCTTTTTACTTTTTATATTAGAATAAGTGCTCATTGTTACCTATGTTTAATTTATATTGACATTTCTTAACAGTACGTACTTTTCATGCGTAAAAAGTTTAGGCGTGAAACAACATGCTTTTTCACAGAATAAGTCTACTGTCTTTAATCTGCTCATTGATGAAAATAACATAATGAAGGTGTTGAAGAGTAGGGAATAAACATATGCCCTCTATAATGACCTCTCCAATCACCACGCAGAAGAACGAGCACGTCGTCGAGCAATCACACAATGATCGAATATAGTCAAAAAACAAGGTTTTATGTAGGTGATTGCTGTATTCAGGGATAAATACCTAGGTTTCATATTTCTCTCGATAAATACATGCTCTGTATTATCATGGCAGATAGTTGAGAAGTAGATATGTTGTTTTTTGTTTAAAGACAAAAAAAGTTGAAATGTATTTATAAAAATATAATCTTGAATGTACCTAGTTCAACATTAATATGCAGCTACAGTTTTTAAATAATATGTTGTGATGATTGATCGATGAATTTTGTCATATTAATGCGACGTTGTAGAAAATTTGGGAATAACCTGGAAGTGGAAGAGTTGTGAAGATAGAAATTTCAACTGTATGTTTACTGTCGTGGTGGATTGCGGATTGCCAATTTCCTCAGGTATCTATAAATAATCTAATTGCTTCAACAAATATCCCATATTTGCCAAACGTTGCTCCCGTAGAGATATGCCTGTATGAAAACTGAAAAAAAAAAACATGTTGCTTCATACAAGATAAGAACGAATATATTTCTACCTCTGGGAAATATTGTCAGTCGTTTCTACATTTTGACTGGGTGAACCTACGACACAGATATCTTTGCTACATATTTCCGAATATTGAACAGATGCAGTTGGAAAAGTGGAAATATACTCTCTTTACTGTTATTTGAATTGTCAGTAGTTGACTAATAATAATCTACGAATCGATAGGTTTCCAATACCACATGCTTGATGAGGCGTAACACAAGTATCATATTGGATACATCCGTTCAGTCATATCTCTAAATAACCAATTATTTCAAGGCTTATGTTTGTCCAAGTAGGTATTACAATTCCTTCTGAAAGGGTTTTGAAACAATACTCTGGGGGAATACTTGACAAACATTGATATATACATTGTTTTCCAAAATCCTATCAACGAAAGATAAATAACGATTAAAAGAAAATATAGATATCCCAAAACAAAAATAATAGCAATGGTTACCGGAATTCCCAATAATATGACATGAATTTACATCTGGAGTTGCAACCTCTTAAAACCAGAAGAATTCAGTCAGCCAGAATACCAATTGACGCAATCATACACTGATAGAAACAACCCGAAACATTTCTTGAAATTATCAGGGATGATATGTATAAGGTGAAAAGGTGGTGCAACTCAAACCAGTTATCCATGAATATGACAAAAACTAATATTATGTCTTTCAAAGACGAATTAGATCAGCTTGTCATGGGTGAGAATGTTATAGGAAGCGCTAAACATACAAGATTTCTAGGTGTTCATATAAATTTCAGACTAAAGTTCGATGAACATGTTTCAATGTCCTCTGGATGTTATGCAGTAAGAGTAACATCGAATGAACTTGGTCTTTCTTCCGCCAAATTTGTGTACCATTCCTTAGTAGAATCCCACTTGATATATGTCATCCCATTCTGAGGGATGTGTGATATGAATCTCATAGACTCTGTTTTTGTTCTAAAAAAACGTGTAGTAAAATACATGTGCAAAACAAGAATTCGAGATTCCTGTAAACATTTTTTTGTTAAACACAAAATGTTAACAGTATTCGCAGATTTTGTTACGGAAACGGTATGTCTAATTAAAAAACATATTCACAAATATGACGACACCACTTACACACGTCCCGCCATCCATCAAGCAGGCAACCTTAAACTAGATCAGTAATTTATGGAGGCAGTGAGATGTTCCATCCATTACCAAAACACATTAAAGAAATAAGTTCCGTAGTACATTTCAGAAAGAGAGTAAAAATTCTCCTGTTGGATAAACCCTACTATGGTTTATAAGAATTTTATAATGACACATTCTAACTCAACCTTGTTTTATAATGTTGTAATATGTTTCTCATGTGCTAGATTTTATATATTGTTGTAGGTATGAGACATTCTAGTACAATGTCGGTGTCAACTTATTGTTCCATTTCTTCTTTCTGTGAATGTGTATTTTACTTTACCTCAATGTAAGATTGTTTTAGACCTTTACTTTGTCAAGAAGATTTTGTATCTTTGAACAATAAAGCATATTCTCTCTATATTCTCTTTCATTGAAATTGATAATTGTTGACAATCCTTGCACTATAGTGCTTTCAAGAAATCTTTTACACTGTAAATTGGGAAAGCTGTGTTTTGACAATAAAAGTTGGACAGTATCAATTTCTATTTGAAGATATCTCTACTATGATATTCTTCTAGTATATGGTATGAAGAAATAAATATTTCAAAATGAATTTTGAAATATTAATCACCTACTGTGTAGGTAGTTGGGAGGTAGGTAGTAAGGTAGTACCTACATTGTGTCAGATTGAGCAATATACATTTAAATATAATATTTTATATTTAATTGTATTGTTAGTTTAATAATTTTTTCGGGTAATTTTGATTTGTTGTTTTTGTTATACAATTGTTTTGAATATTTCTGTACTGCAATAAGGTTTATCCCGCAAAATAAAAAATAAATTAGTTCATGGTATACTTGAATATAACATTTTACACAGGTTATAGGGAAAGATTAGAAGAAATGAAAGGATGCTACACCAAATTTGTTATTGGAAATTGAACTTGTCTTGTTATGGAACTGATTCAGGTGAAAAGTTTATAATAAGCAACCTTCAAACTCTTGAGAATAGGCGCAAACTGCCTATAATTATATTTTTTTCACATAATTATGAACAATATCTTTGATTGTTCTGAAATACTCTTCTTTCATATTAATACCATAACAACTCATAATAGTCAAGCTTCTTTATTTGTGAAATCATCGAACCGATTATGAAAGTACTGCCTTCACTATTTGACTGCTAAAAAATTACAATGAAAAACTTTTCATTTGGGAGAGCAAAACTTGAAAAGATGTAGTACCATTTTTTATCATTTGATATACACGAGATTTATGTCATATTTTGTTTGCATTTATTTTATACAGGCTCCAATATGGTTCACTAAATGAACTGTATTACAAATAGAAAACGATAGAACTGCTGAGAGAGTGAAGTCAACTATGTAAGGACCAACCAAATTTTCCTGCTGTCTCCCAATATGATGAGAAAGGGAGTCTCTTCGGACCATATGCGCAATTAGTCAAATTGATACATAAAATAAATAAATTGTCCGACAAGGCAGGCGACACACTGGTCTTCAAGAAATATATCGGTGGTTGGGCATGTTTAGAAATCAACTTTAACTCTCTCATTTCATGAAATCGAAATCTCGTATTGAAAATAAGAATTTGAAGTAACCGTATGCATATGCCTAGAGAGGGTAATCAATATGTAAATTAATTGAAATATTATATTGAAATTACGGAAAAATAATTATATGTTGATAAAATATAAACTTGAACTAGTAATGAGTTGATATTCAACCATTTTTTTTTGAGTCTTGCGTCATTTTGTATCATTTGAAATGTTATGATATGTATTTATAAAAGAATAATTTGATTTTGTCAAGTCAGAAGTTGTAAGAATTGGTCTGAAAAACTTTCGACACATATATGAATGGTTCCATTGAAAACCTATGAGTTAATTTATTACTTATGAGTCAAGTCTGGTGTAAGAATCCATCTTAAAATTAGTAATCAACTCACCGTGCTATTTTTTTCCACATGTACATCTATATGGTGCTCGATATCATGTTCGCCGTTTCTCTTAACAACGACCTCATGCAACTTCATGTCCGCTAAAAATTTCGTGAACCCCTCCAAAGTCATTTCTTCCCCATTACCATACATCATGAATATTTTCCTAATATAATCTTGTTCTGTTTCACTATTTACATCACTATTATAGCTGTCACGTTTCACCTTTCTGTTGCTAGGATGTCCCAATTCGATAGCCTTGTCATTGTGAGCAGTCCCGATCGATACTTGAGCAGATTTTTGTTTTTCTCGGGATGTGATTTGGAGCTGTTCGATATCTTGTATATTCTTCGGATCATAGTAATTTTTGTGACGAAATATGTTCTCTTGTCTGGTGGCAGCATGAGAAGCGCATGGCGAGTGTGTTGCACAAATGAAACAGAAAATGCATACTGATAGTACATGCCGGGACATTGTTACAGGAATCTGAAACAGACAGCAGTATATAGCTATACGATAGTGCTGAGGGACCAAATAGTGCGAAACACATGTCTATGGTTTGCCCTTTTCTAAATGATGTATCTAATAACATTATCTCTCATAGAATTTAGTTTAGATTGAACATGCCTGAAGAAGCTATGGTATACTGAAAAACGACTTGTAAATTATTTAGTGAAAATGTTATAATGAAGTGTTACTTAACTATGTAAACAATATGAGCAGAAGTTGCTAGGGGTAGAAACTAAAAATTGTAGGTATTTACCTTTTGATTCATACACATACTTTCAATGAACCAATAATTGTGAATTCAGCTCACTTTAAATCTGAAACACAAACATTTAAATAAAATACAAAACACAAACATTTAAATAAAATACAAAACACAATTCAGGTAGACTTATCACCTCCTATCTTATGTACCTATGCAACAAAAACCACTATCAAATAATATTAGAGCCATGTCATCATATATTTAACCCACAAAAAACTGAAGATTCACAAATACTTTCAACACTTCAATAATAATATAATCTGAAATGTACTCATTTCAAAATCATTTATCTCAGAGACAATATATTTATCAGAACTTTCAATCTACAGCAACATTTATAAATCAAGTGATAACAATCAAAATTTATAGTATTCAAATAGGGTAGAGGTGGATCTTAAAAATTCAAAGTAATTCACAATATAATTCATTTTTTCAGTTTTGGTTTCAGGTTTCGTATTGGCCAATCCACTTAGCATCTAGATGTAGATTTCATTTCTGATAGTTGAACAAATTATTTGCAAAGGAATTTATAACTGAAAAATAAAACCTAGGATTTAAAAATATAAACAGTTTTCGATATTGCAAAATGAATTGTAGACCAAGGTTTTCGTCATAAATCCCAAATCAGGATTAATAAATAAATGAATTGGATATCGGCTTCACAATCTTCACTTAGGTCATGACCATAAATGAAGAAATGCTTGCTGAGCAGATTAATTAGACCATTTTTCTCAAATGATTTTGTTAGCATACACGTATATTAAACAAACTATACACCGGTTCATACCTCAGAATCAGTGTTTGAATTTATGAACTATACACTTTTTTCATCTTCCACCACTAATTTTGTTCTATTGAAATTTACTCAAATTCTCTATTTTCAGTTTGGTACACCAAACCAATTTTCTATGCTCTGCGCTCTGCACGCACACCAGTGATAATATGGAACGGCCATTGAAAAGAGAACTTCAACTCCAACAACTAAAAAAAGATGTTAAGATTCACGTCTTGGCATTTACGTCACTCATACATTACTCAAATTATTATTTGTTCTGTAGGCTACGTCCAATTTTTTTTTTCAACGAGTGATATTATCAGTAGGATCATCAAAGTAAGTTAGAGTTACATAATATTTAGTATCATTCTTTGAAACTGGGTAGACCTGGTTCAAAGCTTGTTTCTGCAAATTTTCTCCTCGTAACCGTTGTTGACAGCAATATGTTTTATGAAAATCAGTTCTCATTGAATTTGTTCTGGTTCTAAGTTTGTACTGTTCCGAATCGTCCAAAATCAGTGAGTCAGCTGTGGATTGAAAAAGGTTTACGCGACATGCTCAATATTCAGTTGGGTGACTGTTTTTTGATTGTCAGGTACATTCCGGGTAGAGAACCAGGACAGGCCTATTGAAAATTGCTTTCTAAAAGTGGAATATTCAATAATCTGTGAATCATACTATTTAATGCTATTATTTTACATTGATATAGATATATAGGTGATTTGTGTATAATGATGTCAATTAAGATGGTTTATGGAAAACTGCAATAGAAAACTGTAAACTAGAATAGGTTATCATCTTCATATCTGTACCAGTATGAAGAATCGATAATTAGGCTATTGGCATTAATAATATATAATACGAATATAATTTTTGAGCTAGGTAAATATTTAGTGAATCTAAAATTTTCTGTTTGAATATTGGATTAACATGGTTTCTGTCTGAAAGACTCTCAACTAACCCTATTATTTGTATTGGCGGAATACTAGGAAACCAATTTTGGACATCAAAAGATATGAACTTAGCTTTGTCGGAAAGAGTTATGTTTTTAATGTTATCTACTAATTAGCACGTATTATTTATACTGAATAAAGTTTGGGAGGATGTGGATTCATGACAAATGCCCTTCGTTTGTCAAATTCACTCATTACTACTTTTTTCTGGTAAAGGGTTATTGGATTATCCCCCAGAATATCGTAAGATTCTAAATAAAAGAATCAAGGGTTTTCCTAACATATACAAGATACATACAATATTACTGGGGCGCAATTCTCGGCATCATTAATACATGTACTCTTTGGTCACAACTATAATCCATAAAACAATAAAAAAGATTTTGGTGGATTTTGTAAAGTACTCGAAGTCGTAAAACGTAAATTAATTGGTATTACTGTGGCTTATTATCATAGACATGATAACGAAGATGGATTGACCGTGACGTCACTTATACATATATTCCACCTGCGGATGACACAATGTTTCGGCCACTGCGTCACACCACCAAGTGACAAATTATATTCCAAAATTTCAACAATGAATGAAAATATACAACATGTGAAACTTCGTGACGTTGTATCTGACGTTAAGGGAATGAGTGACGTAAATGCCAAAATGTGAATCTCTTCATCTTTTTTTAGTTGTTGGAGTCAATGTTGTCTCTTCAATGGCCGGTCCATACTCCATATTATGACGTCACTGGTCGTAAGCATAATCACAGCATACCTTGCTGTGGCATAATGTCATAACCTGTTTTTATTTTTCATCCTATATCCTAACCGGAGAAATCCTAACATCAAAGGAAAAAAAAACAAAAAATATCGATAAAATAAAAATGCTTCCTCCTGCTAGTGGAACAGGCGTTTGTCTTCAAAATTCTGCCAAAGTTATCAGATTTGTCAGACAAGGCTGCACTAACAGGCCTTTTTTCCATATTGTAGTCGCTGAGGTTAGAATTATTTCTAATGCTTTTTCTGCACATTTGAATTCGATTATTATTTTAGAGAAGAAATGAACAGTATATGCCTGTAATCGAACAACTGGGAACCCACGATCCTTTACCAAATGAAAATAATGAAAAATTAACTTCATTGAACCTAGAAAGAATCCGACACTGGATAGGAAATGGTGCATATGTTTCAAAGCCTGTGGAAGAGTTGTTAGGTGATATCTATTTTGGGTATTTAATGATCTTACTTCTAAAGTGTAAGGTTCTGAAAAAGGAAAAAAAATATTCAGATTTGTTACTTCAATACAGAAGGAACAAATAAAATAAAATCACATGACTGATTGAGATTAATGGTAAAATAAGACATGCCATTTTTTGAATTGCAAATTTTGCAAAACGAACATGTATTACCTACACACTATGTTCTATATTTCTTCTGAAGAAAGAATTCTTATTTCAGTAATATATTATCTGGTATCAAAAAATAAAAAAAATTGAAATATTTAACTAAAAGTAGTCAGAAATTAAGAGATTATTTCTCAGGAATTTATTATCCGATTGAAATATAAAGTACTTAAATGGGTGATATGTGAAGGTTTGTTGAAACTTTCTAGTGCTTCTCTTGAAATTGCTATCTCTCGAAGCACGTTTACAAAATCAATTTAGCATCATCTGGAGATCACTAAGGTTACTCCTTAGAAACTAAATTGATGTTTTTATATGCACCTTGCATTATGGCAGTCAATTATTTATTTCCTAGTATTTTATTATTTACTACCTGACTGATACGTAATCTTTAACTAAGATGACTAAAACTACTTCTTACAAGTTATATGCATCTACAGGAATCGTAACATGTAACTGTAATTATGTGCTAGTGTTCAGTGCTCATTTTGTTCAGATTTTTATTTGGTTTTTATTCTAATTTTACCAAAATAATTTAACCGATATACAAAAGCAAGCATGTATTTAAGTCATGCTACAGGCATAAAAGCATTGAATTACATTTTTGATTCCATGTCTTTTAGTTTATGATGATTGGCAGCTTTATTTGATCCATCCAATAATATTTATTCAGAATTTTCCACTAAAGTGTTTCTGACATTCAATGTGCTTTTCAAGAAATGTTACAAATATTTCAAACTATTTGAGAAGTTTCTGCAATGGAATACGTGTTTTTCTTTTGATGTTTATGAGATGTTAGATTGATATTTCCTTCAGTTGAAAGTTACAAATTTCATTTAGAATTATCAATAAAGTTTAGTTTTGCCAATTAAAGTCTTTATACACAAACCACTGCCAGCCATCCACAGGAGATCAAAGCTATCAACATAAACATAGTTTTTGAATAATATTGGTAATTATTTCATTTTAGCTGCAGTATGCAAAAAAATTTTTAATTTGTTTGCCTGTTTATATTTAGTACACAGTATTGTACAGGCAGGACGTTTAATTTTTTTTTTATTTAAAGGACTGGCAGGATTTTTCCCTATACACCCAAATAGTTTTATGAATGCTTGGAGGAATAGGTTGGCAATGGAAAAGGCCAAACAAGAAGCTTCTGCTGAAGAGAAAGCATGATAGATCTGTAAGATTATTCAAGAAAGTTTTAAAAGAGATGTTAAAATCCAGAACCTTTAAAACTATTGGACTATTCTCCTAAAACGAAAGATTTTAATCTTTATTACTTCTTGAAAAAGTTTCTGATGGAGCTTGTGATTCAGTTGTTTTCATTATAAATTTGTTCAATAAATATTGTATATCTTTGAAACTCATTTTTATCTGCCCAAGTGACTGCATGAAATACCAAAATGGCCAGAGATTGGTGCTTGTATAAATTTTGTGATTTATGTTGGATTTGAATCAATCGCTGGAGATTACATTCATTTAGAAAAACAATAAATTGATGGATGTAGCCGTTACTATATGGTAGGAAATCATAATGAAGAAAAACCATCATTCCACAGGGATGTCAGTCGAAAGAGTTCTCAGAAATTCTAGTTCGAGGTATGTTGAGTTGAACTTTGAGGCGACAGCCTATAATTTATGCCGCATACTTCTGACATATATCTTTGGTAGAATAAAGAGAACTAAGTTATAGAAGAGAGACAAATCCTCGACATTTCTTCGGCTATCCAGGTTGCTTTTGATGTTTGGTTTTCCAAGAGAGGAATGCCCTTTTTTAATTGTCTCTAGCAGCTTCGGGGTATGCCTAGTAGCATGAGCATGAACTTTATAAGGCAGGCATAAAAATTGAAAGGAAAGTATGCATGTTCTGAAAAGGAAAACAAACTACAGAGGGAATCATAAATTACTAGTAAGACCCTGTTTCACTTTAATTCTGACTAACCATCGTTTTAATTCTACTATCCTCTTATTTGCAATTAATATTAAAGCCGGCATTTTGAGCCAATTAACTTCAAGAGACTTTGCACCCCGAAGCTCTATTTGCTGGATTAACTGTAAAGAATAATTTCTTTTATTTGCCATAACGGCTTCTAAAATAAAATACATGCTTCGAATTAAATAATCAATAAAAAACATAACATGTATTTCTGAAAACTAAAGTAAAATGTAACTCAGAAAATGTAACTCAGAAAAAATCTATAAACCTAATGTAAGCTCGCACAAGTTTCAACTTCTGAAATTTGTTGTTCGTAGGGGGGCGACAGCTAGTTAACGGAAAAACAGATTTTAACAGATAACAAACAGGTGTTTTTATAGGAAATTGTGTGGTAGACAATAATAAATGCAACATTGTTATTCTGAATGCTACTGAATAAATAGTTTTGCTATAATATTCAGATTTTGAAAAGATCGTATCAGATATAGAAATTTATTATGTTTTAAATTGCTACTTCCACAGACCAAGAATGATTGTTGTTGCTTGAAGGGCAAATACGAACTGAACATTTAAATTCAGAAAAACGGGACAGTATAATCAATATTCGAGAATTCAATGATATACTTGACGCTACATACGTCACCTAATTCCTTCAACTTCAAGAAAACCTGTTTTTTGTTAAACCTTACAGAAATTCTGCATTTCAAAAAGAAGTGCAAGATCTAGAAAATGTTGCAGAAAGATATAATTGAAAATAGCAATTCTCCAAATAATAGTCCTATTTTAATTGTACCTGAAAAACCCAATAATCGGGGAAACAAAAATTACGATTAATAGATGATTTTCGAAAACTGAATGATATCACTGAAGCTGTTGACAACCCTTTCCCAATATAACATATATCTCAGTTCAGCTCTAGGTAAATCAAAATACTTTTCAGCCTTCGATTTAACCCAGGGATTCAATCAGATTTTGTTGAGTGATGAATCAAAACCTTGTACTGCTTTTTCATTCTGGGGTCGCTATCATTACAAGAGACTACCAATGGGTATGAAAAGATATCTCGCTACTTTTCAGAGGTTAATGAATAATGTTCTAGTGGTACTCACAAAATTAAAATTATTTGTGTGGGTGTAACTATTTTGCAGGCCAGCAAATTGTTCTCAGTTAACATTGCTCACGTAATCTTGTAGAAAGGCAAAAATTCTTGCAGGTCAGGTATTCCAGACATGAATATCGACAAGGTTAATCATTTCTGTCAAAAAAAATTTCCAACCCCCACTCAAAAGTTTCACAATTCTCAAAAAATTGAAAATACATTTTGCAGGTCGGCAGAAATTCTTACAGACCGGGTTTCCCAGACATGCATTTCCAATCCCCACCCTTAAGTTTCATAATTCTCAAAAAATTGAAAATACATTTTGCAGGTCGGGTCTCCCAGACATGAATCTCGACCAGGTTGATCATTTTCGACAAAAAAAATTCCAACCACCACCCTTTGAGTACCTATGAAAAAATTTCACATTTCTCATAAAATTACCTTGCAGGTCGGGTCTGCCAAACATGAATCTCGACCAGGTTATTCATTCTCGACAAAAAAAAAATCAACCCCAACCATTTGAAATTTGGAACAATCTTGAAATACAAATCAATTCAAAGAACTGATTTTATAAAAAAAAAGGAAGAAAAAAATCACATCAAAGGTGCTGCTTCGTTCCCTCCTGTTCATAAAAGAGGACATATACCTCATCGCTCACAAGTGATTTTGGCGAAATTGGGAACACGTGTGAGTCGTTGTACGCATGCCACGTGCCACTATATGGGTGTCT
>WOGL01001022.1:0-12420 GCA_015342145.1 Leptinotarsa rubiginosa
TCCTGCAGCTGAAAAAGCAAATGCGCCACTGGAATCAAAGAAGTCGCCCCGGAGCGCCAATTAATTTTTATTGTTGTTTTTATTTTTATCGTTGTTTCAAATAATAATAAAATACATATTCAGATAATACATGAAAGTTCCTTTGAGAAAATGTTCAGAATGTTCTCTTTGAACCCCCTGACAGTAAAACAGTCTACTTCAACAATAATTTCTAACATGTTCCCGACATAATGCTAGCACTAGTCTCAGTTAAATCCGGTGAATAAGTAGGCCATTCCAACGAACCGTATCTACCAATCCACATGTCTGGGTATACCTACACCAAGTTACCGTAATGAAACTATAAATACAGTTAATTATTAGCAGTTGAACTGATTATAAGATATTGCCGTAATTTTTTTTCAATATTTTGAGGGTTAGTTGGCCCCCGATTTCGGAGGATCATTTAAGTCTATCATCATTATTACTGAAAAAAGTGTGATGCTTTGGAATTGTGGAAGGATATTCGTGCAAATGCACTGAAAGCTAAAAAAATGGTGAGCATTACATTATCTCAGACATAAAAAGTGGGCAAAAAGTAGGCAGCTTGTCAAAGTTCTATTACATAAACTGAAAGAATCTACTTTTTTTATTTTTCAGTGTTATTGTCATGTTCTTTGAAAGTTTCGCATTAAAAAATAATATTTCAAATGTATTTGCTACCTAGCTATGTATATTGAAGATAATAAAATCCCAGCACATCAACAAAAAGTGATTCACTTGCGAGTCATCTCGAATGTTACAAGGAATCACACGTTAAAAGGTAAGACCTCTCTAGTCCTAAGCTCGCACAAGTTTCTCAACTTCTGAGAGTTGTCGTTCGTATGGGGGCGACAGCTGATTAACGGAAAAACAGATTTTTTTATTTTACATCTCTCAAAATTTACTTTCAACTCTGGAATAATTAAAACAGCACATGATTTTTCTCATATAGATTTACCATCTTTAGAAGAAATTTCACTGCCTCAAGGACGGTGGGTAATAATATTATTTCTTGACCCAAATATAATTATGAAAATGTTTCGAAAAAATGTAATTTATACTTACAAAGGGGTATATCGTACTACAGATGGAGTTTGTTTCAATTCTATCATGGAGAACCTCGTCGAATCAAAAAATGTTGAAGAAATTGCTGATTTGGTATCAGGATCGTGACATTCACTTATGCTTTTCAGTTTGTTAACATCGAATTTGAGTTTATCTGAAAATAAAAGGAAAATACCTACATCAAGTTGAAGTTAATCTCCATACATTCATATGTCTACACCACAAATGTACATTTTTGAACGTTTAATATTAATATTTCTGATAATGACATACGATATTTTTTGTTGTACTTGCAGACTAAAAAATGCAATCTTAGCACAAATTGAAAAAATAATGGTATGTTGTGACAAACGACCTTTTGCAATAACCTTATATCCTTATTAGGGCTTGTTTGTGTGGAGGGAATGAACAACTTTGATGTTCTTACTGAGACTCCGGATACTGTGAATGTCTCTTCAATTTTATATTTTTTTGTTATGAATCTTGGATGTACCTACATTTTCAATTCTCTAGACAGCGTCCCTTCGAAAAAATATTCTTACTTACACATAATTGTCTTCATTAAACAAAAAATCATCATGGCAAAGTATTTTAGACCATTATCAGTGTTGTGTGGAGACAATAATATCTGATATCAAGAGAAACCAGGTACCGTTTATGAATTTGTTGAAATTATTGAAATTCTAAATCAGAAAACATATAAATTATGGAAAACAAAACAGGATTTCTGATAAGAAATCGGAGTTATCTAATAAAATTACTTTAGAGCCGTTGTCTTCAAAGTCATCGAATAGTGTTTCAAACCATGGAGGTCTAATTTCTTTCTTTTTAAAAATCAGGGCTCAGTGCAAATACAGGGTGAGTCCAGAATGATTGTGTGGTATATTCATTTATTTGGATATTTGTTGATTATTTTAGTTTTCCCTCGGAAGACAGATGTTATATATGATTTCGTATAAGAATTGAGTTGTATTCATGGTGACAATAATAAAGAACTTTTTGAAAGTGATCTGTGGTTAATGACATTACACTTAGCACCACTGATGAGGCCCATGCCGGGTCGAAACAGCGTAGTCTGGTGTTAAATCGTGAATGTGTTTTTTTTTGCTACAGTTCCACCTACAAACTGACTGTCTATCGCTACCTAAGGGATTGATTAGAAATGATGTAAAAAGTGGAATTCTTTTGAATGGTTCTGAATAAGAACACTTTTTAGGCAGTAATAATGAAAATAATATGCATTTGGAATAATATAAAACAATTTATATAACTCACATGTTTGAATCGGACCTAGCTGTTGAGCAATATTGAAAATATAATCAGCAGTCCAGAAATTGGGGATCCTCACAAAAACTTTGCCAGTTTCTGCTGGCAAATAAAAACCCAGTTTGTGTAGAAGTAATACAAAAGGTTGATGTTTCAAAATATTGGCCTGGTCAGATGTCCATGGTATTACTGGAATCGGTAAACCCAACACTGAAATGAGAAGAGAGGTCAATAATAAAAACCAGCTTGATGTTTCATCGTCTACTGCTGACTCGAATACAACATTATTTTTCCAGAGGTAATAAATTACAAGCATACATTTCAATAGAGCATGAGTGAGTTAGTCAAACTGAGAAACCTAAAAACAACATACTTTCCACTGATATCAATATCTTACATCTACAGTGTCACAAGTTCTCAAAATGCAAGTGTTTCAATTAACACATTTATTCAAAATTTGATCTAATGCCAAAGAAAAACGTTGTCTAGTTCTCAATTTTATACCTTTTCTTTAAATTCAAAATCTGTACTGTCGATTCGACTTTTGTTTTCAATTTTTCGCATCTTTCGCATCATTGATTCGAATAAACACGATTCAAATTCCGTAATTTTGATTACGAGACTTCGATGTCATATTTTGTTCAAAATATACCCACATTGTTTTTTCATTCCATTGTGAAATGGATTCACATTACTAAAAAAATTGTGATTGGGATCTGTCCTAGATTTGAATAGTCATATTAGGTTTTATTTCTCCGGTAAGCGATTAGGAGAATGAAATACTCACATGCAGAATAGTAAACCGTTGGTTCCATTTTATTATCCGGAAATTCATCTGGATTACTCAGCACTAATTTTACATAACAAGCCTCTAATAGAGAGGTCTGTAACCATATCAGAAACTTCCCTTTGTTTTCCTTGAACAGGAATTCTCTCAACACTTTAATATCGTTATCGATCGGGTGATCATTTTTTGTATTGTCCATGGAAAAATTTTCGAATATTTTCTCGTCGGAATCGAATCGTTCTATTTTGTTTTTTGTAAGGTCATTGTATTCGTTTTCGGTGATGATATTCTGTTCTAAGAGTTCATGAATGACAGCATGGGGTGTTTTGTACCTCATACCACTTTCCTCGTATTTTTCCGTTATTTTCGCTATCGTGTCAGAAGATTCTCTGCTTTGGTTGTAATACTTGATAAGGTTCTCTTTTTCTTCTCTTGTCCACCTAAATAATATCAGTATTTCATCTAGAGAGCTAAACCTATACAAAAAGAGAACAATAATTTTTATATGTAAAAATTTTCTAGTTCAACTTCCGTCACCAGATGTTAGAAACAGAGAAGCTCTCAACCAAGAAATTCTTAGCGTTAGTAAAAATTATAGTTTTCCTGAAATGAGATAGTTTTTACTGCGTGAGTCATTAAAGTCTACTTACTCGGGCTGGCTGTATTCTGAGTGAGAAAAATGTTCTACTTCCTTTGAATCTTTATGAGGATTCTCTGTGGTTAACGACGTGTTCGCATTGTCGACGCAGTGACTACTTGGATTATTTATAAACTTGTGAATGACATATTCTATCAAATCTGACCAATCCTGTTTGGAAAAAAATTGAGTTTATATGAGAATTCTGGAAAAATACTTCTGATAGGGAGATTTTGATGAAATGCAAAAACTAGTCAGGGATCGTTGAAGAAAACAATTTTAACACTATACGAAGTCTGCTGAAAATAGTAATGTGAATGTTTTCCTATGTTGTCTAACAGGCCTTCTTACAGGTCAGTTCGTAAATTGTTGAATTATGGAATTGTTGAATGACGTCAACGACGATTCAGATTTGTTTGAAAGGGCGACGAATCATGCGTATATGATTATGATATCGAAACAAAAGTCCAATCGTCCCAATGAAGAAGCCCAGTAGAGCCAAGACCAGAAAAAGCACAAGTTCGATCGAATGTCAAGGTTTTGCTCATTGTTTTCTCCGATTACCGTGGGGTAGTGCCTCAGGAGTTCTTGCCACATGGTCGTACGGTCAATGAAGAGTATTTCTTATCTAGAAATTATGCGCTAGTTGCAAGAAGCAATACGAAGTAAATATTCGGTATTGTGAAAAACAATTCATGGCTTTTGCATCACGATAATGAAGCTGCTCACTCGTCATTGCTTGTTCTTGATTTTTGACCAAAAGCAACACCATAATCATGCCTCAGCCACCGTATTCACCAGAAAAATAAATTAAAAAAAAAAATGAAATTCACAACATTCTCTTGAATAGACCTCGTATGATCTTGAAAAATCTTTAGATTTAGAATTATAACAAACTTGATTAACAAAATCAGTCTCGGTATGAATTTAATTGTAGTGGCAATAGAGGAGTGTTTCTGAAATAATTCTGTTTTATGTATATTTGATTATGTTTGATACCAAATCACTAAAATCAAAATTTCAGTTAACTCATTGCTGAATGGAAGTTATATCATATATATCCTTAAGGAAATAAATACGTGTAGTCCAAAAATGTATTAATTAAAATTACGAATGGACTGACTCGTTACTTCATGAAAATCGATAACACTAGGTATGCATAATGATAAATATGCATAGTGTTATGATAATTATGCATAATCGTATGATTTAGTTCAGATGGAATGAAATTAATGAATCAACTTCGGAGGTAGTTTCAATAAGCTGATAGAACACTGTTATTTCACATGCGAATGAGATTTTTATGTGCACACTTGCTTGTCCAATCAGTCCCTTTTCAGCCGTATTGAAGATGGATTATGTAATTGAAGAAGCAATGAAAAAATGTGTATCAATAATCCATTTCAATATCTCTACGCTAGCCATCCCACAATCAGAAATAGAAAATATCATCATCATTTTTAATTGTATACGCAAAAACCTTATGTTTACCATCATGGAGAAGAAAACAAGGTGATTTTCTTAATCGACGTCCATGTCATTAGGGATGAAAAAAAATAACAATCACAAATGTTCTTAAAAAACCATACAGCACAGAAAGAAATCTCCAATTCAACTCGACTCATCCTTCACATCATAAAATTAATATCATCTCTAGATAAAATATACAAATTCAGTAACAGAAACAGATATCGTTATTTAAATTGGCCCAATGCCCTTGGATTAGTCCATAAGTCTAAAGAAGAGCATTACTACAAAAAATTCGACAATTGCGATGTATAATATCAAAATACAACATAATTATATATATTTTAACTTGAACGATAATATATTACCAATAAAACACTAACGTAGTGTATGGATTGTGGTTTGGTGTAGATAGGTGAAACTAAACAATATTTGAAATATAGACTCA
Source organism: Leptinotarsa rubiginosa (assembly GCA_015342145.1). Taxonomy (NCBI): domain Eukaryota; kingdom Metazoa; phylum Arthropoda; class Insecta; order Coleoptera; family Chrysomelidae; genus Leptinotarsa; species Leptinotarsa rubiginosa. The sequence continues at coordinate 5,692 of WOGL01001022.1, forward strand.
AGCGACTCAAACAACCTTGAGTGCTTAAAATTTTGAGTTAAATCACACGTTTGAGTTCGATTCAACAAAATTTATAGACAGTGAAGCGATTTCGTCAAAATGACGTTTTTAGAATTAGCTTAAATCGCCAGTCAACTTCAAAACGAATATCAACTTGAACAATATTTATAGGAAAATCTTGACAATACATAGACCCCCTTTAAGATTCAACGTTTTATTGAAAAAACGTTCTCTTTTCGCTGAACAGACACATACGGTTTTGGGAGGAACCGAATACTAATTAAATGATCAAAAAGATATAATTTTACAAATAACCTGATCTAATTTTAACGGTATTTTCAGTTGAGAGTGTTTCATATGTTTCCCAGTGAGATTATTCTAGGTTTCAATTATTCACCACATTCTTTTGAAAGAAAAAAAATTTGTGATATTTTTTGAAAAAATACAAATTTATTAGAGACACTAAAACCACTACCCGTGAAAACAATTGGGTGAGTACATTCAAGAGATGGCATTACACATAAGTTTTCTTTCAACATATTTTCAATGTAAATACATATAATTCCTTCTATTTTGTAAGCCTGTAAAAGGCGATAATCAATCGCCGAAACGTTGGCAAATAAAATTGTGAATACCAAGTATCGAAATTTAAAGTAGTGACACATTGTGACGTGAAAATCTCATTGAAAGTATTTTGGGTTTTGTTTGATTCGCAAAAACAGCATTAACCAGCAATTAGTGGTAGGAAAATATACATGAGTTACGTTAACATTTATTTCATGAAATATGCAATATCCAATGTGAAAAGTTCAGTTCTTTGAGAAATGCAAAAATTGGCTGTGTTCTACAGATATCAATAAAGACAAATGTACATTTTGTATCATTTAGTATCATGAAAGAATAAATTGCCACTGATTTGATAGTTTGAAATATTCAACAATAAATAGTTAACCTCAATTAATGGTTTGATTTCTCCTTCATTACCCACATAACACAGAAATATTTCAAAACAAGTAAATTACTTATTTTCACTTACGTCACATAGTTCATAGTCAGTTTCCCAAATTTGTGAAAACGTTTTCAATATACTAGGTTGAAAAAGGGATGATACATTTTGCAGGTCTCCTCCGATATGATGCATCATAGTAAATATGCAGTTATTCACAAATTCTCCATTTTCTTTAAAACTCTCCAGCAACAAACCATATTGACGCATTATATCGACAGTGGCAAACCTGTAATTGTGAATGTACATCGTTATCAAAGTTCATCAGGGTTATTGAGTAGTTAATTTACTGTTTCAAGTGATCCACGAGTCCACATTGGTGATTTTGAACTACAGAATAATTTTCCAGAAATAGCAAGAAATTGTGGTTGGTCAGAATCAGATCTTGTAAATATTGCCTACTCTGAATGCTAGGATTATATTGTCTCAATAATAGAACGAACAACATTTTCAGATTTTCCATTTCTCCTATTTGCTTTTGTAGCGTTGCCAAGTGATCTTTGTCAGCGTCGTTGAGATGGAACATTTTTTGGTAACTTTCCACGCCTTGCAAAAATTCTCGTATGGCTGTCACCACCTATACAAAAAATTAATATATAAATAAGACAGAATGTGGATATCAACAGTGAAATACTAACGGATTAGATCGCATTTTCGAAAAGTTTACCTTACAAAAAGCCTTCAAAACTTCTTGCACATTTTAACAAATATTCGGTAAACCTAAAGGCAAGATGTTGAAAATAAGTGTGGGTAGGACAGTGACGAAACATATATCGGTTAGACTCGTTTTGAAGAACACGCTGCACATATTCGATTTCGTGTAAAAAGGCAATATCAACATAGCGTATAAGACTGCTAACTCCTTAGGTAGACATATAAAGAAGAACGAGTCAAAAATGAACAAAGAGAACAAGTTAGGGGTCTATAAACTAACTTGTTAATGATGCGCGATAGTTTATATTGAAAGGACTTCAAAAAATTTCAAAAAGAGAATATTCGAACATAAATGAAATTTTAAATTAATGAAAATTAATTACACCTGTTTGCTTGGAGAACGACCACATTTCAACATCTACGGCATATCACATACAGAAAATAGAGGACAAAAATTAAACTTGATGGAATCTCTAGAAATCAATAAACGCAAATTCCCACATTTTCTTTTAAACGACCAACAAGAAGCTATCCGTCCACCATTATCAAACTTGTTTTAATAAAATGACAATATTTATAAATTTTCTGTTTTCCTAGAGGTAATATTGTATTCCAATTGCTACTATTAGAATTTTACGTATTTTTCAAGAATAAAACATTCGATTAATTACTTTTTGATATAAAACGTCAATAATTTCCCTATTTTCTTAGGAATGATATCTTGTAATTGCTTTTTAAATGTATCTGATTTACCATAATTGATTATTTAACAAATCAAGTTTTGTAGTTACTTGGTGTTATTTAAATTGTAGAACTGATGAAGCTATAGCAAAACGCATCTTGAGAATAAAATATATAGTGAAAATACTATAATGATTTTTATAGATAATTCGTTGAAATTTTGCAACCCAGCAGTTCGAAAAACACTAAATTTACGTGGAACTGATATAAAATTGTTATTATTTTCAGGGACATATCGATTATAAATTTCACAAAACTAATAGATCCGTGTGAATTTCTGTAATTTACTTCAATTCTCAACAGTGAATCCTATCTTGTCTACTCACCAAATGCAATCGTCTCAAACAGGGCTTCAGATCAATTTCAGGTATCCTACAGCTGATTTCAAGTTCCTCATATACCCAAACTCCCTGGAAAATCAAATAAGATAGGATCTCGTATGACAAAACAGGACTTATGTGCTCGGGATCTAACTCCAGTTGGGTGGCAAATTTCAAAAAATAAGTAACCAACCAAAAAAAGTGAGAGGTGTCGATTTGAATGTGAATGTTTGTCAGTAAGTGGGAGTGCAAGTCATTCACTAATGTACCATAACATTTCAACAAGAAATCTACTGTAAATTCTTTCAAAATATTGGCGATATCCTCATCTGTTGGCAAGTGATGTAATAGACCTTTCATGTTGATGCTGAAATTAAAATACACTTTCATTTCCAAAAAATCTTCAATACAGGGTGTCCCAGAATCAACGCAAGATTTGATTCGAATGAAGAACGCAATTTTGAGTAGTTTCATTGTTATTTTTTTATTGGATTGAAAATTCGAACAGTATAAGATTATTTATGGAATAACACATCGGCGAAATAGCCTCGATGACTTTGCCTTCGACTTCTATTAGAATACTCAAATTCAGAATGAGTCATACACAAAGATTTATATTATATTTCGGACCTAAACTATACAATATGTTACCTTCAAAAGTTAAGCATATAATAAAAGTGGCGAACTACAAACGAAACACATTAAAAGTTTTATTCTCGATAACAATACAATGAATTATATTTTCAACTGATACACTTCTCTCTATCACTTATTCTTTCTTATTTTCTCTTTCCCATTATCTCAACCAACCCAACTAACGCAACTAATATATAAATATAGTTTAAAAAAAATAAAAAACACGCTTTTAAAGAACTTCGAACTAAAAAGTTGAAAATATTTTTTTAATAAGCTTAAAACAATAACGAACGAAAAATACTAGTATTATTGGAAAAAAGCGACGGACGCTTGATATACAGAAAATATAACACTAAGCGCCCACGCTTTTTTCACAATAATAGTACTATTTTTCGTTCGTTCTTGTTTCAAGCTTAATTAAAAAAAAAATTCAACTTTGTAGTTCGATGTTCTTCAAAAGCGTGTTTATTAGTTTTTGACCTATATTTAGTCTTCATTTTTTAGTTTCGTATGCTATAAAAGCGTGTTTTTTATTCTTTTCAAACTATATTTATTGTATCTGAACTATGGGATCAATCAGTATGTATTATCTCGAGATAGATATTTAAAAAGTATGACAACGCATGAGAAGGTATGATAAAATACGTGTTGTGGTTTGAATACTTAAACTGTCACCTGGCAAATTATTTTCTTAAGGTTGTCAGCACTTAACTGCACCGTTGGCGGCAAATTCAAATGTTGCGTTAATCCTTGGACGACCATTAGTATAAATATATTCAACAACTATTTAAAGTTATTACAATCAATTACTTACATATTGGTTTTTCTCCGTTTCACAAGTTTTTTCCTTCGAAGTTCTTTCTTCTCCAAAGCAGTTGTTGCTCTGTTTTTGTTGGGAGTGAACCTGGATTTTTGAAAAGTATGCGGCTTCTGGTGCATCGGCTTCTGAAGAGGCTGATCATCATCATTGCTTGAAGTCGAAATTGATTCTTGATTTTCAACTTGCGTCATGTAGCCGCAATCAGAGATTTCACTCTGAGAGGAAGGCCGTATAGATACCTTTTCCCCTTTTGCATTGAGCGTGCCTGAGTGAGAAGTTTCAGAGGGAGGGTCGTTAGACTATAAGATGAAACAAATGTACATTAGTACATTTCAGTGATGCATAAATCAAAACCTTACCTCCATGCTATGCCCCATGGAAGACACTCCACTACTTGTACTTGTTTCAGTTTCAATACTACTATTTTTTTTCATATCTGCCAAAGACTTACTCCTGTTTTGAACGGCCCTCACCATTTCATCTGTACTACATTTTGTTCTTTCTGAATTCACAATGGCCTTGAATGAAAGATTATTTGAAACTTTGAACACTATACAGTGAGATCAAATTCAATTGGTACTATTGTTAACTTCCTTATTATAGATGATACGTATTTGGTTGAATTAGAGAAATAAAATTGATTGCGTCCTTCCTTTCTTTGGAAGATTCCCACATTTTTTTATCAAGATGGAGTAGTAGAAAGCCAAAAACTTTTTTCCAGAATTAAAAGTGTTTTTTTTGTCGCTGATTAACGTGGTGTTGACAAAAAATCTGTTGAACATCGCGTTTTTATTTATTAAAAAAATGTGTATTTTTAATGAAACGCCTCAATCGATTGGCAACTCTTTTCTGAATTTGAAAGATTATTCTGAATTTCATCCTGAAACCAAAATAACAGTCATGCGTCTTTTTCACTTTTCAAGTTAGCCCTAAAATTTAAAATTAAAATAAAACAATACATATCGATTGCAAAATTAATTGTTCAAATTATTTTAGAACATCGAATTGAATGTTCAAATATACCTCCTTTCTGCTCATTTTTTGCTCACTTAAAATCCTGTCTCGTAGCCTTGATGGTAGCAAATTTCATAAAAATCATCAGAAACGTAAATCCATGGTAGTAATGTTCGGAGAATGGGTAGGCCAGCAAAATGGTTCTGGTAGCAATAAAACGATCATCAAAAATGTCAATAATTATTAACATTTCGCACCGTCTTGTTGAAAAAACATACTCTTTGGCGATTAGCTAATTTGAGATTATCAAAGAAACTCTTCAAATATGGTATTGAAATACCGTAAAAAACTGGTCCATTAATTTATTACTAGGAATGTATTTCGAACTAGACAAGTGACAAGTTTCGTTAAACTGACTGTTTAACGCCTCCTTCCTGAATGATTCACAAATAAAATTACGTTGATAACATACTTTTATAATGAGTTGAATAGCAAATATGCGACCAATTTGTTTTAATTTTGAATTTCATGGCAAATTTAACTTCTTATTCAGGTGTCAATGGCAACGACTGCCTCGTGTTCTGCGTAGGCAATGTTTAATAAGTGATCGAGGTTGGGATCGAACTCACACCCTGTTATTTTTGTTTTCAGATAAAAATTCACAATATTCTTTCGAAGTTCAGAAAAATGTTGGCTTTTGATTAAGGTACAGTACAATTACATAATAGTAGGCACTAAATTCTCAAATAGTATTGCATTAAAACGAAAACATTATGTATAGTATATTTTATCATCAAGTTAAAAACGTCTGTCATTTCTGAGAATTAAGTGCCTACTATTTTGGAATTATAGTATAGAAATATACAGGGTGCCTCATTTGTATAAATACATTTTTTAAACAAATCGAAAATCAGATTTGTAAAAATAATGTTATAGGAAAAACACTTACCTTATTACCACTATTACTATGCATGTTCGTGTAGTTTCCATTATCACTTGAATCAGAAGTGGGATCTGAAGTAATGACTGGAGAAGAATCCTCACTTCCTTGTTCGGGGGGAGAGGTGTTGCTCTCGTTATCTTCTGAGCTATCGCTGTATGACGCTTCCAACCAGAGATTGAGAAGCTTCTGAAGATTTCCAACGTGTTGGTCTTTGTACATCAATGCGATGAGTTGAACCATTGTGACGCCCCAATACATCTTGAATAATTATGATAAGATCGATGTTATGAAAATATATTCACATGTTGACAATTTCCCAGAAGTCTGATAGTTTGAATCATTATTGAAGATCATTAATAGGTAAACAAAGCATGATTTAAAAATGATTCAATGTAATAATGATGCATCTAGCATTGCCGTTTAATTCAACAAGTACACTTTACTCATTTTCTTATTAGCTTTGAAAACAATTAGTTGATTAGATGAAACTGAGTTTCATTTTCGTGGGATTTATTCAAATGAAGGCAGTACCTTCAGTCCAATAACTTTGTGCTAACAATATAATGAGGAGAATTTTTGAGAATTGCTCATATCGGAATAATTATTCACTACCTTAAAAATAAATTTACAACTATTAAAAAAAGCAAAAGGCATA
>WOGL01001023.1:0-12750 GCA_015342145.1 Leptinotarsa rubiginosa
AGTGACAGCGAATTTTCTGTTTTTTCTTAAATAAAACGTTCAATATTCAATTTCTTAATAACGAAAGAATCAATTTCGAAAAAAATTACAGAAATAATAGAGGGACAAATGACTTTCCAAATGATGTATCACTCAACTCTCCATACCGTTGAAAAAAATAGGGGTGGTAGTTGCTGACCGCAGGGGGATGAAGTTTCGGGTATGATTTCCATATCAGAATTAGTCCCCATAGAAATAAAAATTAGAGTGTTCTTTGAAATTTTCAATTACACGTCTGTTTCCGACTTACAGGGGTCAAGTTTTCGTTGCAACATATCATTTATTGTTTGAACCATTCATCAAATCATTTTAATATCAGGTCACAACAATTTGTTTCGTTCAAATAAAGACAATATTTTAGGGGATATTACACTTTGTGAAAAAACCTCATGACTTTTTATTTCTGCACCACTAAACAGAAATGTAGGAGAAATAAAGAGAATAGGAGAAATAAATTAACTCCAATAAAAAGTATCTACAAATAAGTGTGAATCCTCTACAGAAGTTTCTTTCAGATACAAACTGGAATAAAATACCGAAACAACCAACTACTTTAAAATCCAGAACATTGAATCACACGGATTACACATTTTTCTATTCGGTTAGTACTACAAACGTATGTTGGAAATATCGGTCAGGATTTACAGTTTCTAGTTTTTAGTGTGTAGAAATGTTCGACGAAGTTAAATTCAACTTTGACATATGAAACAATACAAGAATAAAACATAGTACTTAAAAATTACAAATTCAATATGTTTGATATTTTTTTCAAAGTTCAAAAGTTGTCATCGATCTTTCATCGTTGGTAAGCCCGAATATATTCCAAAAGGTAATGGAATAGAAGAGAATACCATTCACAGAAACGCTACACAACGTAATAATTCTTATATGTATATGTTTTCTCAACATATTAGTTTTCTTGAAATTTTTATTTTCTATTTTATTTTTTCAATTTAGTTTTTTACAAGTGTATTCAATTTGCTCTGTATGTATGCTGTATCTGAATTTCATAGGTATCAAATAAAGAGTTTAGTAAAATGAATATGAAAAATAATATGATATTCAGTATGGCGAACTCGAGTTTCATAAACACTCCCTTGGTATTGGTATCAAACGAAAGATAATACGATTAGTCTATATACAATGATAATCCTGAGAAAAATATGATAGATAAAATAACGTCACGCTTAATCCAATATGGCAGAATTGGTTTATTGAAGTATCTCCAAGATGTGGGTATCAAATGAAAGGTTTTTGATGAAAGTAATACGGAAAATAACATGTCTTTCCTCTAAATCCAATATGTTGAACCATCCAAGATGGCGGACTGATTTGTTTATGCACCCCCATAATGTGGGAATGAAATAAAAGGGTTTGCTGAAAAGAATTCGAAAACTGAAATTACGTCATTTCAATATCAATACGGTGGACTCCCAAAGATGGTGCACTATGTTCTTTCATGCCATGATACCATGATATGGATGTGAAATGGATCGGTTTAAGGGAAAAATCAAAAATGACGAGAAACCAAATGTCGCCATATCAGATATAAAGAGTTATAACTTGGCAGAAGTAAGGTTCACTTTGGTGGTGCTCGAACCAATGTTTTGAGGACCAAGTAACAATGTCGCATTTAATAAAATGGAGGGATTATGGAATATGTTGAGTCATAACAAAAAATAAAAATATATTAAGGATTAAAAATATTTTTTGACGAAGCTTTCATCAAGTACGTATGATGCACTGTTTGGCACCTTTGGTGTAGTAATGAATATTACTGGAGTTTTTTTCCCCAACACCAAATTGTTATTTGTGTTGTTGTGTTGTGATCACTTGGTGATCGAAAAACGTGTCTAGGTGTTAAAAATAACGATTTGGTGTTGGCAAAAAAAAAACTCCAGTAATATTCGAAGCTTTCATCAAGATGTTCCAATAAAAATGAAATGTGTATTGAATTATTTCAAACCCATCAGTTTATTATTTTCATTTATTTTTCGAAATTAAATTTCGAAAGATATATGATGGAATTGGCTAATACTCGATGAAAATCCATAAGTAACGTATTCAAAAAACACTTTATTGTGACATTTTCACCAAACAGTCTCACAAAAACGCATCACGTGTTTCGTCATACAATAGCTTCTTCGAGCGTGTCTTCACTGAGTAAAGCCATTGTATGGCGAAACCGTTTTGCGTTTTTGTAAACCTGTTTAGTGAAAATCTCACAAAATGTTTTTTCATCTCATCTCTCCTAACTACCTAGACAGTAGGTTCTGGCACAGTTCCTGCCGGAAAACAACTACATTCTCGGCTAATACTACGCTGGATATTGAATTATATCCGTCAGATATTTATGCAAGATATCTCGCATAGGTTAGTCTCGCAGATGTTTCTCGTTCATTCAGCAGCAGGACCATGGTGAAATTATTCGGGTAGATCACCTACAGATCAATTTCGAAGTAGTGCAGTAAAGATCCTATCCAGACAGCAAACCTGTATCGAGGAGAGATACAAACATATAAAAAACCAAAGTTTCGAAATCAAATTCCAAAACATACATTTCTCCAGACACCTAGACAGTAGGTTCTGGTAGATGCCTCCGGAAAACAACTACTGCTCCAGCTGATATCACCCTTGGTATTGAATTATCTCCGACAGACATTTATGCAAGATACCTCACAGAGGTTAGTCTGGCAGATGTTTCTCGTTCATCCAGTGGACCGATCATGCTGAAATTATTCGAATAGATCATCTACAGACCGATTTGGAAGTATCACCACACGTCAGTGCAGTAAAGATCCTACAAATGCAGCAAAGTGCCTGGGACTTGATTGAGCATGATCGTGATGCTGGATGAACCAGGAACATCTGCAAAACCTACGCTGTGAGGTATCTTGCATAAATGTTCTCTCCAGATATAATTCAATATCCAGCGTGATATCAGCTGGGAAAGCAGTAGTTTTCCAGCAGGCATTCACCAGAACCTACTGTATAGGTGGTTGGGAGAGATGAATGTTTCGAAATTTTTAGTTTCTTGTAATAATTTATTGATATTGACTAACTTGTTCGAATATTTCGGTCCGGTTATTTTCAGTCGAATTTAAATATATCATTTAATTCAATTATATGTTTTCTTTCACCTTTTTAGACAATGGAAGTCTGCACCTGTAACAAACACCAAGACACAATGTCGACTAGAGTCAGGCAAGAGAGTGGTTTGTTTATCCAAACCATTCAAAAGATAAATTTCTCCATCCAAGTCAGAAGTGAATGTTTCATCACAAGGCAAAAAAATGTTGCTGGTAAATAACATTAAAGGTTTTTTTGAATAGAAACTATAATAAAATACAGGACACACTAGTATTTCATTTACTGCAAATCGTAATGAACCATCCAACTCCATTACTAAATAATTGCATTAAGCTATATTCCTGAAAATGATAATCAGTATATCTACGCTATATCCGTTCAAGATAGCTAGAGGTTTTGAAGTCCTAATGTTGTTTCAGTTAGAGGCTAAACATACCAGAAAACTACCGTTCAATTTTACCGAGGGCAGACCTATTAGAGGGTCTCTCGGAACTTGGAAAATTTGTCCCGAATTGATAAGCAGCTATATAACTATATCAAACCGTTTCGGAGAGTTTCGTGGAGGTTCTGGAGGGACGTGTCGATAACGACCGGACGCCATTGTTGGATATGGAACTCAGTTTGTGTTGTGAATGTCCGCCGTCATAGAACGTGCGACCATGAAAATAATTTTTTTAAACTTTTATAAGTGTTTTTAAAGAGAAATAGCATTCTCATTCACGCCGGTTGGAGGCCGGGGTGGACCGGATGTCCACGTGGGAATAGGATTGTACCAATTATACGAAAGATATGTGTAAAAAATATCAAAAAGTCTCCGGAGCAGTTCGACAAAAAAGGGGTGGCAGCATTGCTTCGAGCAAGACCGCTGCGCCCCACTGATGAAGCTTCTGTATATTTTGATAGGAGCTTCGTCGGTGCACCCGAGAGGAAGCAAGGTCCAATAAACCTAGAGAGAGAGAGAGAAACCGTTTCAGAGTCATCCCAAATGCAGACCCGAATACACCAGGCATCAGTTTGAATAATAATAATTACATCAATACATACAAAAATTACATTAATAATAAACGTATTATATAGTAATTACGAGAAAACGCCGAAGAGCAGGTGATCAATGTATTTTATGAAAAGTACATTGACGTCTGACCACATAAGAACACCAATGGGTACAGCTATAAATACAGCTATAAATTGAGAAACAACCAATTTATTCACAGTAAATTGTATCCTAAGTCATAACCTATCAATTGAATCATAAATGCATGATACTTGATAAGAGAATGATCTAAAAATTGTTGTTCTGTGGATAGGAAGTATCACAGTTTCCTTGAATCTGATATTTATATTACGTACATTCTCTCGAAATGTTATTCGGTGTGTTAGGTAGCGGGGTGTGTTCAATGTAATTATTCTATGAAATAGACAGGCCGAATGGAAAAATCTTCTTTTTGTCATATCATACCAGTTCTGTTCATTCAATTTATGGGATATGCCTTCTCGTTTTCTAATCCCATGAATAAGTCGTAAACATGAATTTTGCATGACTTGTATGCGACGTATATCATCTGTATCAATACAAGGCTCATAAATTGAATCACATTAGATGTAAAGAGATAACACTAAAGCCTCACAAAGTATTGATTTAACTATTTCTTTCAAGTACTATCTGCAATCGAATATTTTTGTTAATTCATGAAGCACGATCGTCTAATATGGCGTTCCTTGTATCGCAATTCATCGTCCATAATAAGATCAAAATTTCTAGCAGAATTTTGGAGTATCACTTCCTCGTTTTCTACTAATATTCTAACCTTATCTTTCAAAATGTTTCTATGACTTTTAGAAACAAAAAGAAGGACCTGATACGGTCAGAAATATCTTTATTGATGTTATGTAGAGCCGTATTAATATCTTGTGGCTAAAAAGAATAATGCAACTGAGTATCATCAGCATAAAAATTAATCTTACAGTGGTTTATTGTTTTTTGAAAGTAAAAAGTATAGAGGGCAAATACTAATGGACCTAATATTGATCCACGAGGAATACTTCTAAATATTTGGCGAGAATTCGATACATTTTATTTATTTTGACATTTTGAGTCCTATAATAAAAATAACTTTAAAAATAATGCTGTGTGACAGACCAATGTACTCTAGTTTTGTTAATAATATTTTTCTACACCCGTACTCTAACAATACACTTATATGACCATAATCCGTTTCATAATGATATCCATTATGATACAGATTTTTCATAACGATACAGATTATCAACCAATAGAAACCCATAATTTTTCAATCAAGAATCCTGTTCCTTTGTTTGTCCTAGATTCTAACCTAAGTAACTAATTGCTTTATTTGTCAAAATAAATAGTTTTCATATATCCATGATAATACCATTAAGTTTGTGTTGTTTTAAAAAAATATGAGTTAATTACTGTAAATGTGTTCAATACAAATATAATATTTATAGTTTTTCATTATTTATCGGGTTTAGAAAAAATAGCGTATGCAACTCTCATGTAATGGTTATTAATACACTCGCATATACCATACAAAACTCGCCTTCGGCTCGTTTCGTATCCCGGTTAATGCTCGTGTCTTAATAACCATCATTACATGATCGTTGCATAATATACTATTTGTGATTCAAGGTGTCAAATGCTTTGGAATAATGCAACAATATTAGTATCGGTGCCGTTTTTCTGTAAATTTCTTTCAAAATGTCAGCTGTTATGGATAGTAAAGTAGTTTCACAACTACGATATTTTCTGAATCCATATTGTACTCCAGGAAGTATATTGAATCTCAGTACATAGTCCCTCAATTGTGAATCATTTTGTCTTTCAAGTAGTTTTGAAAGTGTTGGAAGGATTCTCACGGGACGAAGATCTTTCAACTCTTTAACCGTATTTTTTTGGTAATGGTTGGACAAGGGCGTACTTCCAGTGATCTGTGCATTTGACTTTAGGTTATATAATGGTTTTCGAATACATTGCTCTGAAACTCCATAAAAAGAAAGGTTTTCCCAGGGTCCTATAATATTTCTACTATAAAGTTTAATTGCATCCAGATCACATCTATCTTTCGTATTCCCTATTGTAAAGTAATTATTGATTTCATTCACGTCTGACAAATTCTCGGGAAGTTTTGGCTTTCATTTTCATACATTGAGATGATCCAAATTTTTCCAAGTTTCATTCACACCACTTCTACGCAAAATATATTGATAATAAGCTTTTTTTTCATTTTGGCATGCCAAACTGGTAAAATTTCTCAGCATTTTGTGATAGTTATAATGAAACTCAATTTTAGTCTATCTTCACTTTTTATGAGCAGTATCTCTCAATGACATGAGTAACTTAACGTTTTCTGTAATCTAAGGTGCGTATGGTATTGTTATACGTATTCGTCTTAGAGGTGCACGAGCATCAAAGAGAAACAATGTGTTGTCATTTATGACATTCAGTTTATCATTAATATCATTAATTTAAAAAATCACTTGAAAATCTATCAAGATAAGGTCAGAATAGAATTTATTATAATTAAAATTTCTAAAATCTCTTATAGATTTGTAAACAGGAAGTTTTGATTCACTGATGATATTCAATTCCACCTCAGTGAATTCATGATCTGAGATATAATCAACAGAAACTATATCTGTATTTTTTACATTATTATTATTTGAAGATATAATGAGATTTAAAAGTGAACTTGATGCAATAGTTATTCTAGTAGGAGACTGAATAAGTTTTGAAAGCCCTTACCCATTAAGCATGCCATTCATTTTATTGTAAATACTGTATTGCTTTTCAGCATGTCGACATTAGAGTCTCCTAAAACAAAAACTTCATCAAATTTGGGTATGAGATTTGATATTTAATTTTCCTGCCTGTTTATAAAATAACACGGTGAATGATCGGGGGGCTTATAGGCAACACCTATCGCAAAATTACCTTCGACAATTTTCAAGCTTATCCAAATTTGTTCAAGGTTTTCACTTGCCTCAAGAATTGCGTAATGCAGATGATTTTGTACAAAAATGCAGATACCATTTCCTCTACCTTGTGATTTATCTTTTCTCCCTAATACATATCCTTCTATTTCATAGAGTTCATAACTACTACATTTTCTGTTAGCCATGTTTCACTAAGACAAAGAACTGCAAGTTTATACTCTAATATACGCTCTTTAACCTCTGTTAACTTTGGTTATAAGGATGTAACATTCAGATGACCTATAATCATTATATAAGGTTATAGAATGAGTAGAACAATATTCACCTGAGTATTTTGAATATTTTATAAATAAAAAAAGTACAATAGAATGTTTATAAGAAGTTACTCCCCACGATATTCAAACTTTGCTGGCGATTCTGAATGAACTTCTTGCTGGTTTGGACTCTTTTCGTGGCTTGACCTCTTTATTAAGTTGAAATACGTCAGACGACCTATTCTTCAGATCTTCATAACTATAATGAATTTCACGAATAATGAGTTCTTTTCCCTTGATGCTAGCAGAATGGCCACTGTTTCGAACTACTTTCAACTGTAGTCTGGTAGTCTTCTGTCTGGTAGCCACTTCTCTTCAATTCCTTTGCCCTACTAGGTATTTCTGTTTTCAATGTATTTGCCAAAAATTCAACAAAAATAGGCCTTTTTGAATTTTCTTGCGACTTTCCTATCCTATTTATGTCTCTGATATCGGATTCGTCTATATTGACTTCAAGTTTATTGTTGAACAATGATATGGGTGTTGCATGTATATCCTCTTCGTCAATTTGCAGCCCATAAACTATTAGGTTTCCTCTCAGCTGCTTGGAGTTCTAATTGTAAGTTCTTATTGTCGTCCTTTGGTTTCTCATTTTCATTCCACAAATTACTCAATTCACCAGACTTCAGTTTTAAATTCTTTGAATTCTCTTTCAAATTCGTTCATTTGCTGAGCTAATAATTAATTTTGATTTTTGATATCTTTCAATAAACTAAGAACATCATCCATTGTATTGGCTCACGTACTATTGAAATTCGTGTATGGATAGTTTTTGCTTTGTATTTATCTTATGATGTTTTATTCGATTTGGCTATTTTTATATTCGCTTGTACCACAGGTTATGATCAAATAACGAATTTTACACATCCACGGGTGAATTAGATGCCAATGTGTCATGATATGATCATGTTAGTGGAATAGCACAGTCAGCCTCTCAGAAACGCGGAATTCTATTTCGAACTACGAAAGTTGTAGATACGCACTTCAACAACTTTTGATGATTTGTAGCTCAGATTGAACTTTTTTTTGGTACCTCTTCCTAATGTGGAATTTTTTCCTGAGCATACCACGAGGCTGCTAGATTATTTAAAAAAAAAAAATATTTTGATTGGAAACCCACACATCACAAGCACCCTTGATAACCTAAAACAACGGAAGAAGGTTCCGGGAAAGTCTTCGCTGACTGAGACCGGTTGATTCCACTCAGAGTAATTCGTCAGAAGTATGTGGCAAAAAACAGCTGCTCATTATTTCGGGGTTCAACCCAACACACTACGAACTACAGTTTTTAAAATCTCATTCATTTGAAGAAAGGTGTCCTTGTGAAATAAAATTTCCGAGAGAGTTTCTCGATTTGAATATAATGTACAGCAATTTGAATTCTACGTAAATCGATAATTTGTAATCGCTAATTTCAAATTTGAAATTTCTTGTGTCAATCATCTAACTTCATTAGCGAAAAGCACATCAAAAGGCCGAATTTTCGTTCCTTTTCGTTCCATATTCTACTCATCATAAAGACTTGAACACACAATGCTCGAAATCAACAATTGAAGGAATCCTTCAAATTCAAATTTGCAGATATGTCTCTTGTTGTGAATAAGATCAGTGACATATGCTTTTTCATATAATAATGTTTTAACTAATCAACAAACTTCAATGGAACACCAGGTATTGTGACAGGTTTTACATAAGCAGGTGTTAAATACTGTCTGCAAATATATATGAAGTAGATAATATTGAAGATATAAAATATAAATACGCTTTGAACAATTCAACTTTATCAACTGTGTGAATTCGATTTGATATAATCGTTCAAGGAGTTTGAGAAAGGTTATGGAAACAGAACTAGAATCTGGAAAGAAACTTATCAACAGAGATATTCAACAAAACATCAAGACATTCAAGAGAAGATGGTTTATTCTTTTCATTTATATAACTTATTCGGCTTTGAGTTCCATGCAGTGGATTTGTTACTCCAGTATAACAAATCTCATCATGGAGTATTACAATGTTAGCAGTATAGAGGTTGATTTAACATCCATCCTATATATGGCCGTTTATCCCGTATTTGTGATACCAGCTTCTTACATCATAGACAAACAGGTAATTTTGGTTTTCATAGTTTCAATGGGAGGTAGAAGGTATATGGATTTTGAAGTTTATATATTCATTCATATCAATGAATTTTTCATTTCCTTCCAAGTATTTTGTTCAATTTACATATTCATGACCACTCACGGTCTTTCTGTGTTTTTCCATAACATTTTTCGAATATCTGACTTCACTCGTTGTGATATCCACATTTTCATTCAAATTTCAAAAATGTTTGATGATAATACTCACCCACATTACATTTCATTCAATTATAATAAGTTTTTTCACAAAAAAGTGGCACACTGAAAAATTAATTCAGATGGGATTCTCAACTTTTTGAATCAAATTTGGATAGGAAGACTGAATGATATAATGTTTTGTTTTTTGATTGTTTATCCATTTAGATAACTCAAAATCAGTTAATTGGTAACCACTTCCAAGTTGCGAAGACAAAAGAAAATTAAAAGTGTTCCGTGTTTCTGTCAAATGTTTTATAGATTTCATTAGTTAAACTACGTAGATATGTACTAATTCTGAAACATCCCCACACTGGTAGAATGAATTACTCGAAGAAGTAACCTCATAAGCATGATTCAATATTCAGTACAGACAAGTAATTACTTAGCCTTCCATAATAGTTTTGAAGAATGCATATACATGGCTTTTTTTATGAAATAATTGAATCATCTCGATATTAACTAAAACAAGCACGTTTCTCAATCACCAGAAATGCAATTCTCTTCTATACAATTTTTACAAACATGTTCATTTCTAGACACGTTTCGCTAACACAGTAGCTTCCTCGGTAGCTTCCTACCTAGACGCGTTTCGCTAACACCGTAGCTTCCTAGCCACCAAGCTATAGTGTATTATAATAATTAGACAATTTTCACAATTATTTTGTGAATGATCTTCCCAACCGCCTGACTGCTGAGAGGGTTACCATGTTTGCGAATGATACAGCAGTCACAGTAATCAGTAAAACTCTTAATGAGCTTAATGAGAACTATGGAAATGGAAATGTGATACATAAGAAATCGTTTGATTTTCAATAAAGAAAAAACTGTTTATCTGAAATTTCACATGAAAATTGTCATGATACTGAGTTTAGCAAAAATGTGAAATTACTTGGCCCTTGGTTAGACTATCAATGTTAATCTTGTTTCTAATTCTGAGTTTTCAGTTCGTATAGTCCAGGCCATTGCGGTGGTCGAGTTCAGGTTAGGTTGGGCCGGGGATGGTGGGGATAAGACTTCAGTTCATTCCAGGCTGTTTACTATCCACTATTTGATTGCCAGTGGGTACTCCTCAGGGATGTTCTGTCGTCTGGTCTTCCTTTGCTCCCAGGAGCCTGGCTCAAGGAAATGGGAGCTTTTTCTTCGTTATCATTCTGCATCCTCTACGTGGCGTCAGTGATGGCTGCGGTGTTATTGCTACTCATTGTTCTCGTGGCGTATCGGCCTTGTAGTTCCTGAAATCTTAGGTTGATTGAAGTAATATTTATTATGTTATATAATCCTTGTGAGGGATATCGGTATGGGAGTTATGAATGTTATGTAGGTTTTTTCTCTCGGTTGTTAGGATGAGGTGAGATCATCTCAGGGAAAGCGTACAGTAGATCGTGACTTTGGATTGGTCTTATTAACATTTTGTATGTGTGTAATAGAGTCTTACTGTCGCATCCCCAGAGCTTGCCTCGAGTAATGTGACACTCTTAGGAGATTTGCTCTTTTCCGAACTCTGTCCAGATTTTCTCTAACGTCGGTTTTCCAGTTGGAGTTCCTCGTGGAAGTAACCCCCAAGTAGGTCACCGAGTCTTGGAGTTGGAGATTCTCTCCCGAAAGTCTGAGGTTCAAGTTATCAGGATTCAGTTTGGGATGGGTTGTGGTATTGGGGTGTCTGAAGAGTATGGTTTGGATTTTGGTGAAATTGATTTTAATGCGCCACTTGTTGCACCATTGCTCGAAGTGGTTGATCATAATGTGAGATTGAATTTGTAGGCTCTGGGTATTAGGAGCGAAGGAGGATAGAATTTGTCGGTTGACCAAGTAGGAGGCCACTAGTTGGAGAAGTGGTGTGGAAGGCGAATTTGGTTGAATTTCTAGATCAGGTCCGCGTGCCAGACCTTGTCAAAGTTTTTCTGAATGTCTAGGAGGATTGCGACNTAGGAGGATTGCGACTGTGTAGAAGGATGAGTTGATGCTTTGGGAGATGTGGGTGTGAAGTGCGTTCTGTGTGGAGTGTTCCGGCCTGAAACCATGTCCACTGTAGGCCGAATCGTCCACCACCTAGGCTCTTAGAGCGTAGGATGTGGTCAAAGATCGAGGCCGCCTAATGACTCAATAACGTCGGATCCTGGCAAGGTATTCTGTATATGTTGTGATCGATGAGGAAGTTTGAAGTCTGCCTTTCGTATTGGAGATTTTATCTATGAATTGGGTATGCCTGGAGTTGAAGTCTCCTAGGAGAAAAGCTTTGGGAAGAGATTGTTTGTGGGGAATTATTGTAATATACTATTATTGTTACGTTACCGGAGTTGGATAGTAGGTCGAATGCCTGGAAATCGATATTCAGAAAGTTGGGTGGGAGGCTGTGTTTTTATGGGCTAGGCCCTGTGTGGTTAGGACGGCAATGCCGCGGAACTGTGGGTCTTTTGGTCGGTGGGTGTTCTTGTAACCGAATACATTCGGGGGTGTTTGGTTAGCGTGTCAGTGACACGTAAGATTTTGATGTTTTGGGTGTGAAGGAGTGATTTGGTGTGCTATCTACCGAAGATTAAACGCCAATTCTCCTGAACCACGAACGATCAACCATTCAAATCTGCGACCAGCTCGGTGAAGGTGAAGTCAACCATGTTGCCACTGGCTGTGGAAAGGTTGAGTGTTCTATTACGGTTTTGCAGAGTTCGTCGATAAGATAGAGGATTTCGATCCTCATGGAGGGTATAAGATTGAGTAGGAGTGTAGTTTGTACCTTGATAATGGCTTCTATTTGCAGGTGTGGTGTCGACTGGTTTCTGTATTGTAATTGGGGCTACCTTTTCAGGGTTTTCTGGGATTGTTGTTCTTTTGAGGCATTTGAGTGAGAAGGCAAGGTGGTCGCCTTCGCAATTGAGACATGAGGGGGTTGCTGTTTTGGTACAACAACTACTCCCCTGGCTAATACCACGAACGGCATTTGATTATATCCGACAGGTGTCAGTGCAGGAATCTTCACAGAAAATTTCCTGCATATGCAATTGGCAATACAACTGAAC
>WOGL01001024.1:0-12437 GCA_015342145.1 Leptinotarsa rubiginosa
CCCGAATAACTTTTGAAGCGCTCATGGGACAGATCGGGATTTCCAAATTTTTATTTTTTATGGTAAAATGAAGGTCTTCACCAAAATTTAGGTCTGTCGCAATTTTCGTTATTTCATTACTGTTTCAGGTATAAATTGACCGGACTAGAAACCAACGGACATTATAAAAACCCTTCATAAGAAGTACATAAAAACAAAGTGATATGTAATATTGTCAGGGAAATAGATAGTTTGAAAACGAAATACACTACAATATCAAATATTCATAAGAATTTCGGAGAAAAAATCAAACAGCAGAAAACTGTAATATTTTATTAAGTCCTTTCTTTTCACAATAACGTTGCAGGTGGTGTACAACTAACAACAATCAAGTCTGTAGACTAAGACTTATTATTATTAATATTATTATATAACAACGTGAACAGCCTTACTAACTATAAGTACTCAGGCATCTACAACGTGTTGTCTCACAGCATCATGAAACAGTTACTGGTAATAAGTGTATCAATACAAAAAGTTCTATGACGTTCTTAAAAATCGTCTTCCATAAAATCGCAGCTTTATTCTGGAGCCGAATCAGAGGCCATATTTTAGTCAGAAGAAATTTTCAAATATTTTATCAATGTTGTTTATTACACGTTAAGAAGCCTGAGATTTTTGAAACTTTCAACAGCCATTTCAATGAAGAATTATCTTTATCAAAAGGCAGTGAATATTTGGATTGTTATTGCTATGATTGCCCATCATTCATGCCTCTCGAATATTTTAGATTCATGACACTCTGATGTGACTTTTCACTATATTAGCAAGTAGAAGAGTGGTTAAATCAGTTGAGAGATAAATCTGCAATTTCATTAAGGACAATATATAAAAACACATATTAAAACTGAATAAAATTTTCCGAATCAACAACAATATCTACAGTACAATGTATTATGATGCGAATATCATTTTCTTTTTATAACAATACAACATTGATCACCTCAATGATTTTTTTTGCAAATATGAGTATCACTAGCTTCTTGTAAATATACGTCACTCAAGCGGAAGCTTTCACAAAATCCAAGTGAATCATTTTTATCAAAATGAAAATAAATCTAAGTCTATCAGCTATGCAAATACAAAAGTATAAGGATAAGTTTGAGAATATATCATTATTAACATTATTTCCTGTTGGGAAGGGGTTGGAATCTTCCATATTTTCAGATGAGTGGAATCTGATTTTAGGTCAAAAATGTAACGAACTAACCTGAATTATAGTTGAAGGTTCCATATTCTTTTTCAGGACAACTAAGCAAAACGAAAGAAAAGTTAATGAAGAAAAAGGAGCTCATCATCTCCTGAGTTAGCCTTTTGCATAGATACAAGAATCGCAACAGATCTTTTCTTAATATTCGAATTTGAAGGGCTATCTTTCAGGAAAGATTAATTTTTGGGAAAGAAAGGTTTCGGATTTCTACTTCTCCATCTTCATAAAAAAATGTGGGAATCCTTCAAAGTAAGAAATAAAATGATCAATTTCATAATGAACTCTTTACAAAGATGTGTAGATCTACACATCCTTGCGAAATTGGTTGCTTTCTTCCTTTATTTGGAAGATTTCCACATTTTTTGTATGAAGATAGGAGAGTAGAGAGCTAAATCCTTTCTTTTCTAATATTGTTTACGTTTTGAAATCGACAACCTAATTCCCACATAAAGAACATTTCTGAATGTATAACACTTATGCTTTCTATTTTTTCAGTAAAGCCTACCAGGTTTTATTTTTGGTATAATTGTATAATTCTTTCCAAAGCAGGATATTATTCTTCTTCTGTTTTTGTTTTTGAATGTGCTATGTGAAATTTTTGTACCTTTCATCGAAATGCACAATTTTATTTTCGTAACTTCTCGTGACAATTGAAACGAAACATAAATGAATGGGAGCTTACTATTCAATTGAAAATACTTCAGAGAAAACATTGTTTTCTTATAGCAAAACTTGAGGAAGATGATGAACAAAATAGAAAAGTTGGCGTAAAAGTTAAGTTCATTAAACATTTTTTCGACCTGAAATCCACTAGTATCTTCTCACTTCAGTTGAATCATATTGAAAAATTCCGTGATCTCATACATCGCATACATCAATATGTGTTGCGATTGAATCTCATGATCATTAGCAAATAGCAATGATTCCCTTGGACTTCATTTCTTAAAACTCATAAGGAAAATACCCATAGAGTTATATAAATCAAATAAATCCAATCAATGGCTATAAAGATGTTGATGTGGGTATTTTGAAGAGCAGGATTTTTTTACTAATTATGTATATGTGTCGTTGTCTCTAATTTAGATTATTTTTGACGCAATCGTTACAAAAGTGGTACGATATTCGGCGTTCTTGATCTTCATGACTAGTTATTTGATACAAATCTCACGTCGGCATAGTCTGGTTCATAGTGACTGGCTTGATTCGATCTGTGTCCATTTTTATAGTCCTATGATTTTTCCAATCAGATTTCAACACTTTTTAGATTTCAACATCTTGTCTCTCGAGAATGAAAAACAAAGTTGTTCGAATATATATACCTCGTATACCCCATATACCCCAGTGATGTAAAACTCAGTTGAGATTTAGAAGGAGTTTGGGTTTTATTCTTTTCATCCCTGCAGAACCAACTAGGGAGGTGGAATTTGTATCAACATGACATGATATCATTAGAATATAGAAACGCTGATTAAGTTAGGTACTGAAAAAACATTTATATCACACCTTACTAAGTCGTACTCTACAATTGCTTATATTTTGTTACTTTTTATGGGAATATTAAACAACAACAGACAAAGTAGGAACAATTTTTTGGGCGCATTTGCAGCAATTTGACTCCATCCGGTCAGCCATTTTCAACAGCAACAATCAAGATGATGAGCCGGTTCAAAAAATGACATTTCAGTCATCCCACTCTGGTTTCTGGATAGTGTCAAACTGCTAGAAATAAGCACAAAACTTTTCAGGAAACCTTGGTACCCGGGTAAGGACATTAAAGAGTTATCCACTAAGATGTTTGCATTGTTTTGCATTGTTTGAGTAATATATCACTAGAAAAGTAGGTATAATTTGTAAAATTCCACGTTGACTTCACCCAAATTCCACATTGAACATTGCGTTTTGCCAAAAAGACACCGTTTATGGAAAAACAATTGAGCAACGACACTTATAATATTTATACAAAGATACACACTAGATGCTACGAGTCTAGAATAAGAATAGACACAGATACACTACATGCTACAGAGATAAGATAATGATATAGAATCAATTGACACACAGGTAACAGAAAATTAAAAGAGTGATGACTAAAATAAAACACGAGTTCCGCTATTTCTGCCTTCAGTCCAAAGTATGAAGATCAAACTTACTTACATTTTGTGTAGAACGCTGAAGTGGATATTTGTAGATATGAATGAAAAATGTATATTTCGTGACAGATTGCCGATCTGAATTATAGAGAATTTGAAAAAAAATCAAATTCTGATCCACAATTCTGAACTCAGACTCTCATATTGGTGGTTCTCATTCAAAAGTTTCTTCAACTGATAGTTGCTTGTTTTCAGGTTGATCAAATTGAAATTCTTTTGACAAATATTTCCCTTTGGACAAAATCACAATTTTCAATACAACTGATTTTTGAACAACCTTAAAAAAATGTGAACAAATATTTTCTCTTTCAATTTGACATTTTCAATATTCTCTTACTAAGTAGTAGACTCTGGTATTTAACATTTCCATTCACTACTTCCATCAATGTCCACCATAAAAGTATTCAGGTGAATATCCCGTTCAAAAAGACAGAAAATGCGAAACTAAAAACAATTTAGAAACTGTGCTGGTGATATTAAAGCGGTGCAAATAGCGTAGAAAGGAATCAAAAGAAATCAAGAACATTCTAAGTTGTTTTGAAATTCCACTTCTAGGTGTTCTAGGAAAACTCACTACTATAACCTGAAAATATGATACACCTTGAACTGGAATTGTTTTTAGATATTTTTTATTCGTTTACATGATGTTATACAAACTTTGGTCGGTTGTTGAGAAGTGAGGTTAGATCGAGGACCGAATTAGTAGAAAATGGTGTTTGAAATTTTGGAAACATTGGAAATTACACCCCAATTATTCATATCTGATATAAATACTCAAAGCCAATAGAAAAAACTTTATATTGTTAGTATCTTGAGGTGAGTTATATGTTATAAAACCTGAGAAAAGATGCAATATAGTGAACTATTTTAAGGTTGTTAAGACAATATTGCTCAGATATATTACTTTTTGGCTGGTGCCATCTTGAATTCGTTATTTAAATCAATTGTTTCGAGAGAGATAGTAGATACATTGAACATTTCAGTTGCCTGTTTGTTTGTAATATTTAGTTAATGTTTACTAACGTCTAATTGGAAGTTTTGATGCAAACATATTTCAGTAACATCAGATGTAATCCAGTTATTTCTCGAGAAAAAATTTCACTTCCAAAACTCTGTTGTGAATTTAAAACACCATTTCCATGTGCACAATCTCGTCCTCCTCAACCCAAATCTCACAGAATAGGGAAGTAGAGGTACCCACAAAGAGACAGAGGCAACAACAATGAACACCGAACAATAATTATTCAATGACATGCGACATCGAAAACAAAAGCGTTTTTGCTATAGAAACGGTCCATATTCACAGAGACAAACGTTTCTGAAGCAATCACACTGATCAAATGAAATGATTAATAACCAATATCATTCTCAGTTGAATTGTTGAGAAATGCCTGAGGCTAAACGGGCTCACATGAAATTAATCTGCTAGTTCAATAGGAATGAAATATTCAGGTAGTGGGTTTGATAGTACATGGTGGTATTTTGACTGATGTTGATGAAATAAGTTCAATTGAAATATTGTCCGAGGCTATTATTTCACAGACGTACAGAATTAGCATTCTGGTTTTTATAGTGCTGGTAACATTATTCATTTTACATATTAAGATTGATAAACCTCTTCTATCATGTTCTTTTTGTTAGATTTTCATTCATGAAAGCCCATGAGACCCAGTCAAAGCGCTAACCAAAATAAAAATTTTGCGTTTTTTGTCGACAGATTTTTTTTATTATATAAAAACATTTCTGTACCAGAACCGAAGTATTAATATTCGTTCTGACGTACAAAATTCAATTTAACTTTGTTGTTAGTTGATGAATATCTGATTGTTTTCAATTCCACAGAAATCGTTTCCTGACGGATTAAAAGTTATAAACTGCAGATAATAATAAATTTGTTTCATTTCAGTTCGTCGTATACATTATTTGTATTTCAATCAGCCTCAGCCGATATTTATTAATTTATTTGGATACTGAGTTTCCGATATTGAGTTTCCGATATTGAGTTTCCGAATTTCAACCATGTGAAAGCAGATTCATCAGAGAATAATGGCATTGTCTACCCTGTCACAGACGTATAGAAATATTCAATTTTCGAAATATATTGAAATAATATGATTGATTCAATATTTTGTTTTGGAGATAATATATTTCAGAGTTGACCTTTTAATCATTCTCCCATTGGGACTAATAAATAATAATGAAAAAATACTGTTAATATTGAGTGACATTCCGACAGATTTATTCCAGAATATAAATCTGTTGTGGATCCAGTAATAACAACATTGACAAAAATAGAATAAATCATTAATTGAATTTATCTAGCACCTCTGTTTCTATTAAAATAAAAATTGTAAAGATGATATTCAAGGTCCTTCGTATATATTGGAAAGACCAGACTTGACAATATTATTCCCAATGTTACTCTTTTTTTTTCAATCAAAAATTTTGAAAAACGTTGAGAGAAATGTACCTACTTTTTCGTAGTGAATAATTTTAACCACCTTCGATTTGGTAATTTTAGTTCATTACTCTGAACAGATAACATGATCTTCTGGCAGACAATTGAGAGGGCAAATTAATTGAGAGCGTTCTGTCAATGTTGCCAACCTAGATATTTTCGTGTGAAAATACGGATTATAAGATGTCTCTACTTCGTGAACAATTTTATAGTTCTCCTAGGTTTGAGTTGAGTACAACGAATGTAAATTTTCAGTTTCGAAATAGGCTGACACAATTTAAAAAACTCCTCTAGATATTTTTCGTTTCATCAATCTATATTTGTGTTTATTACGTGATTGAGATTTCATTCAGCAAAATGCATCATTATTCTATTTCGGAATAGACACGCAATGACGTAATCATTTTTTCGTCATTTCTGTATTTTTTCAACTAGTTCTATCATTTTAGAGACATTCTTGAATTTCTATCAGTCCGTGATGATATTCAACATAATTGGCAGTTTTTATATTGAGACGTTGAAATTTATATATCTTAAGCAATTCGAAATAAATCAAATACAGGAAGTCATTGCTTTGTCAATTTTCATTGCTGAAAAATTTAATTTAGGAGCGCTAGTGAATTTGAAACAATTCGTAAATGCCAATTTTTATCCAGTTCACCAGTTTACTTTGCATTACAGGCTGAGCTGAATGACTTATTAGATCACCGGAACAGAATCAGTTGGATTTTTTATGGAGTTCCTTGAATAGCAAAGTTTTCATTACGCCAGCAGTTTTTTGATAGGAACTTTTTTTAGGACTTCATTGATATTTTTTGAAGAGTCACATTACACAATTCCTAGGTAGGATGAATGCTATTAAGATTTTGTAACATACAGAAGTGAATTGAAAAAAAATGGAAATATCCATTAATATAATGTCATATACCTTATTTTTTTCAGTAATGAAACTGGTGAGAAATGTTAAAATCAGAAATTTCCATTTGATAATGATGAAGTTTTGAATATATGCCTTCAATGAGAAAATCGTATATCCTCCACACGTTTTTCTGTGGAAAATCTCTTCCTCTGCAAGAAATTTCCTTAGTGTATGCCAATCAAAAAACAATCCATCTTTCTCCATGGTTTGAACTTTATTCGAATAATCAAAATGGCAGTTCTTGGAAATTCAATTTTTTTCAACAATAATAGTATATGATGTTCTTGAATTTTTCTCATTTGAATCAAAAAAATTACTTTCAAGAAGCTATTATTTACGAACCCTATAATGATATATTTTGAACCTTTACAAATGGTTAGGGATTACTGATATCAGTTTAAAATCTCTGAGTTGATGTTGATTGAAAAATCACATTAGTTCTGTCGATAAAAACACGCTACATCGAAGGCTACCCTAAGTCTACAAGGAATTTGGATGACCCATCACGAAGTGTGCCCAGGAAAGATGGAAAGAAGTGTGAAAGTGTAAAAGAAGCCGCAGACATTCGTCATATTAAAAAATTCATGCGTTCGTAAAAAATTTCAACTGAACTTTATGTATATGCACACGTTTCATGTTAATAAATTTTTGACGTTACAAAAAAATAGGTTAAACTATTTATCTATCTACAAAACCTGTTAACAATTTGCTTAACGCTACGACAAACGTATTATGATGGCGGTATGTCGTATACGGGGTGTTGGCACTCTAGTTACCACGAATACATCATTTTAAATGGTGTAGCTATGTACAAAAATTTGTTTGGCCTAAATGATTCAGTACTACAGTAGGTGTCGTTGAAAAAAATACAACAGTTTTTTGACAGAAAATTATATGGTTGGTGGGGTACTGAATAAGGTAGAACTGTAAACTCTGGCGAAAATGAATCTATTGAAATCACTTTCTCTACACTAGAATAAAAATAATGTCTCTTGACGTTCGTTTCACAGGAAACCGGAAATGACAAACAGTTTTAGTCACACTAGTCATACTATTTTTGTTTTGTGGTGAGAAAGTTGTTTTCAATAGATACTTAATGCGAGGATTTTCAACAATTTAATAACGGAAACACAGACAGAACATTCCCAAAATGCTGTCCACTGAGTTGTCACACAATGACTATCATTATCCTGTTGATAATATTAACAATCATGATTATATTAATAATAATGATAGAAATTTATAATTCGGTTTTGATATTTAACAGTTCTGAAAAATTGACAAATAATGAGCATCAACAACTACTTACATATGAATGGAAATAATTTGATGCATTTTTTGATAGCTACAAAGTTTGAACGAAAATCATCCGAAATTGTTCCAAAGAGAGGAATTTCAACATTCAGTAGAGACAGTGAATAATTTATGTGCATGACTTTGATCATTTCATTCATTTGGGAACAATATATTATTAGGAGATCTTCTATCGACATCTAAGTGTAGTTGTTATTGACTGTAGTTGACAATTAGTTTCATATCCTATAAATACAAGAAACTCATTTAGAACTTCTGATTTATTCACATATTCATTGTAGAATGAGTACTAGATGATAAAATATGAATTCAATTTTATGAGAATATGTGTAGATTGAGGGCGCGTCCCCTGGTGGCGGATAGAGAAACGGCCGGAAAGCCAATGTGGCCTAACGGACGGGGTCGCCGGACTCCTGGCCAGTGGCAGAAATAAGTAGGGTGAGGGGAACTAAAACCCCCCAGAAGCCTTTGCAAACATGCCACCGTGGACCAGCCTACCCAAGCTAAGGTGTAAGGAATCGTGCCGACAGCTGAATGGCCGCGGTCACGAACGATCCCCTTGGGGAACTGGGCGGAACCTCATTGTAATCAGCCTACCTCTGGCAATGCGGGCCTCTGCGGGGCTCTGCCAGAGGTGACCAACTCTTCCCTTGCTACTCGTGGGAACACACATGAATGAAACAACAGAAACAACAAAAACGAAAACCAATCCCGAGGCTGAACAGAAGTGCTCACTTCAATCTAAGGCGGTGGCTGTGGATGAACAGAANGGGCACTTCCTGTGGCGGGCGCCAAGAGCTCCGCCTTGAATAAAGGCAAGGAACCGGCTGCCCCAGCAGGAAAGCTCCCTCACTTGTGCACCTCCACAGAGGAAACCCAAAACCTTCGCGGAGGCCACCGTTAGACACCTCAAGGTTGCCAAAGAGAGTGGGTGTTCAGCGAGTCTCGGCCCACACCTGCCAATATAAAGGAGATGTCTCCTAGTGACTTGTTCACCTTTCTGGAAACGACAGGATGGACGTTGACCTAGGAGGACAACTCCTCGGGAGAATGTACAATGGGTCATATGTGGCCTAAGTGCTGTGAGTCTACACTCACCCGCCCTACTCTACAAATACCAGATGTGTAAATTGAATAACGGATCAGATTTTTTGTTGTCTATTTATTTATATAATGAAGATTTATAGTGATTTCATAAACTACACCTTACGATTTGATCTCATAGTGACGAAATTGTAGGGCTTCAAAATTTTATGTAAGAGAAAATTTTGATTTGCCCGTTTCATGTTGATAACATTTCAAAAAGAGAAGCGTATTTCTTATTTGCACCCAAATTGGTAAATATCGTAAATATCATTTAAATTCGGATATTTTTTTTTTCACCCAATAATTTTTATGGTAATCTTCTGTCAAAAAATTGTCTTTCATCATTTTTCCAAAATAAGATACGACCATTAAGTTCAGTGATTCACATGTGATGTATATTCTGAGAAGTTTGGAAGGGATATTTTGACAAATTTTTTCATTCTGAACCTTTTGCAACCAGTAATTGATAAATAAAAAATCGTAAAAGGAATGAATGATTCTAAGAATCAAATTTTGCTCGTTAGAGTACAAACACCCGGTACATGTCATCACAATATATTTGTTTTTTGTTAATTGTTTATCGCAGTCTCTTTTTATGTTTTTGGGGCATTTTTCTGCGTGGCCAAATCAGAGGATAATGACAGAGTTAGAATTTACAACTCATTCCTAGTACTTCAGGATTAATTACGTTTACATTTAGTTCAAATGTATTGTCAGCTATCTTTTGATGAATCATTTAAAATAGTTAACATACAGAAAACGAAACTCTAGTTGTTAAATTCTCTCCCTGTTGAGTTTATGAAGAAATATTGTTTGTTTACAGCATTTTCGGTTGTCTATACGAAGTTATATAAGTTGAGATAATTCCGCGTTATATGGGATTATTGCATTGTATCGAGCAACTCGCTACGTTTCTGGATCATAATCATCTTCAGTTCCGAAAACGTAACGAAGCTCGCCTCATCGTCAGCCGCCGAATTATCTGAAGTATATTCTGCTCAATGAAAATGGTGTTTTCTAAATGTCGGTGAACGGTGATGTATGTCGGCCCGCAGTGAGTGCCTTGTGGTGTCCCCAAATTCATTGCATTACACATTTACTTTCTATTTGAGACTTGAGTTCATTTACTTGTGTCTCTATCGTGTTCTTCAGCTCTGGAAAAATGGAAATATGTAAACATTCAGGTGGGGGATGAATTCAAGTAGTTGGTAGAATAATTTGAAAAATATTCACACTCACTCACAAATGCACAGATATAGTGGAGAAGTCAATGAAAGTTACATTTTTCTAAAAATTCTTGAAAATTATTAAGTGGAAAATAAAATAGTTACTCATCAATGTCCAAAGGAAATAATAAAGAAACGGCTCGAAGTTAAGTTATGAGAATATTTTGAAAAGCAGAAGGACAGTTTTGATCTTCCTCTTAACTTTGTGGACACATTTATTTTTGATTGGAGGGTGATAATTTTCTCCATAATTCATGGTTGCGGAACTTTGACCCATAATCAGGGCTGAAAAACAAACCAGAACATTTCAATGTTTTGGATGTAACTTTAAAATCCTGAAAATTCTCGTTTTAGTAGTACTTGACTTTCAAAGTGGAGTCTTATACTACAAAAAACTCATTTCAAGCTAAATTTAAATTTTTTAGTTGCTTTTTTGTTGGGACTCAATACTTCCATCTGTTTTTTGGGTATATAATCTTTCACAATCTGAAAAATAAACAAAGCTGAATCCACAAAGAATCTGCTGAAGTGTAATAAAGGACAAACTGAAAAGTTCACCCTGAAAAGCTACTGTGTGATATAAACCACTGAAGAGTCTAATTAGTCAGTAACTTGTGAGCCACAATAGAACCTTGCGAGTTGCGGCGAAGGGTCGAATAGACCCACTCCCTTTGAACCTAACCTAACCTAACCTACTCAGTAACTTGTTGTGTTCATGAATTTTGCCAACAAATTGAAAAAATCTATTGAAATCAAATATTTATATTTCGAAAAAAAATCTTTTTTCGTTCTCAAAACCTGAAATCTTCACTAATCTATACTAATTTCATAAATGTGAAAGCTTGTGAGGATGGATAAATGTATGTATGTTTGTGGCTCTTTTACGCCTAAACGACTGAACGGATTTAGATGAAACTCTACATAAATACAGCTGATACATCAGAATAACATAAAGGCTACAATTTACAAAGGTTTTATGTAATTTTGGTAATAATATAACGATAAGTATTAAATAAGTCGGAAAAATTCTTGCTCCCTGGCGTGCGCTGCCTATTGAAGTTACATGAAGATAATGTACCACAAGATTGTTTATCTTAAATAGTTCTAAATAAAAGTTCGCGATAGCATATATCTACATGTTATGTGGTAGCACTGTATGCAAAATACTTAGTCATAAATACAATTAAATTGGATACTTGTTTACAATGCACACTTTAACTCTCAAGGTTACCTGAGATTCCTCGATATTTTGCATAGTTCTCTTTCTAATTGAAACATTGGACACGGCACCATGATACGTTGTACCACACATTGCCACAAATGTGCACTGTAGTTGATCTCCTAGAGATATCAATTATTCGTGGGTGAGTCTTAATCGAAGTCAAATAATCATTACTTGTTTCCTTCTTTTGTGCTCCCTAGTTCCATGGTCCGACTTTGGGTTTCCATTCTCTCAGTTTGTTTGAAGAAATCTGCCATTCAATATTCTACTAACTCAACAATATATTCTTGAAGTATTGTTTCATGTCGGTATGAAGTCTATACCTACATTGTAGTTTCCTGGTTTATGTTGCTGATTGCATAAAAGCCAGCCCTCTCGTTTCCCGCAATCCCCACATGTAAAGGGAGCCAAAGTAGGATGATTTTCTTGCTGAGCGTTTGGATTTCATGAACTTGTTATTCAATAAGTATTCCAGTGTGGTGTTCAACATACATCCGTTGAAGGAGTTGTAAGGCACTGAAGGAGTCTGAAATTATTGAAACTGTGCCCGATGCACTTGACTTGAGCTTAAAGGCAGGCGAATAATTCTCCGGTTAGCACTACTGCAGCTCCTACTCTGAGATGAGTTTTGGACGAGTATGTGTATATTTCTTCAGGGTGGTCGTTTTGGTCCAGGATGATGATGATGTTCTTATTCGTACTCTATTTGGGAAACTGGGATAGAAGAGTATTTATGATAGGAGTCTACAGTGTCACCGATAAAGTCCGCATCAAATGGGAAACTTTTTTATTTATCGTTTTATGTGAAATTTG
>WOGL01001025.1:0-12419 GCA_015342145.1 Leptinotarsa rubiginosa
CCTCCGAGGGGGTGCGTACTACAAAAAATCTGATTAGTCTGAAAGGTGTCCCCCTTTAATTATAAATCGACGTGTTCTATTCTATTCTATAACCGAGTTTTCAAACTTTACATCTCAGTTTTATACTTGATAATGGGGTCAAACCCGAAATCGTTTGTATAAATAAAATCAAGTAGTGGTAATTAGACAAAAGTGTTTTTATTCATTTCCATTACCACAAAATAAACAAGTCATCAATTTCTCAAATGCAGTTGAAGCCGGACTTGATTTCAACATTGATCAAAAACTTTTTTTTTAAATAAAACTACTTTTGGAATGATGAGTAACTTTATTTCATTTCATATATATGTAAATAGTAAGTACATCAGAAAAGTTTATATATAATTCAGTCAGTATAGATAGTCTAGAAGAACTACTGAACAATTCTTATTGATATGAAACATGATTACATTTGTAATACAGAGTGTTTAGTAAATCGGTTCAAATAAATGTGCAATATATTCACAGCACAAAAATAAAGTAGCCTTGCTTTGTATAAAACATCTGAATATTTGCAATATAAATAATTGTTCTCTGCATCAGTTGGTGAACGTATTCAATACTAAACACTCAGTATATATAACTGCACAACCAACTAGTATTTTCTTATAATTGTGCATGATTACCTCAATAGGTTAACCAGTATATAGTTACTAGCTCAAGCTACATAGTAGTACTACTTTTATTTCAGATCCTGAAAGATAACTATTGATTTGAAATTATTGATCACAGCACCTTTTGTCGTATAAAAAATACTTTACATATACCTCCTGCCCCACACTTTATAGAGAAGTTACGATAAAGAGAAATTGTAGACTTTCAAAAATCCAAATTATAACTGGAATTGTGAACAGAAAATTATTTTTTTAACATCCAAACCAACCAAGGCTATTGGGGTTTACTTACCGAGATTCAAAAAGCAGGAGATTGACAATTTGACCCCTTTTGAGCCGGTCCATAAATTCATTATAAAACAATTTATTTCTCAAATTTTGGAAGCCTTGTTCCATAATGCGAAATTTACAACAGCAGTTTCTCTCACTTCAAAATACTGTTCTGTTTATTTTTGTTTGAGAAAATGAGAACATTTCTCAGTGGAATAATTTTTATGTCATTAACAAATCCCAAGTGGGTGTTTTTGCTCCCATCTGATATTTTCAAATCATTTTAGCTAAATCACAAAAGCCTCTTCTTGGCCAATCATTAAAACCGTAATAATTTAGTAATGCTAGAAAATTTATTTCATTGGGCCTGCCGGCATTCAAAATTCACAGTAACAAATAAATATTTTATTATACTTTGATTTTCATATTATATGAAAGTTGAAATTTCCACCCTCATCCCCCAGCATATTTGCGCTGGGGGATGAGGGTGAACATTTCTGAAATTTTCTACAACTTTACATTTACATGTACAAGTTTTCAGAAAATTACCATGATTGAACTTGCACTGGCACATTCATTATCATGATTATCTACAAAGACCAAATATTTTTCTACAAGTATGACCTTTGCATATAAAGGTCACTTTTCCAAAACTATTTTTTTTTCTGCCCCATTTTTTTGTACAATGTTTTTTTCAGCACTATAAAAATTATGGGCTTGCAGTGTATTTTATTTTGTATATGTGTTAGAGCTACATTCAGGTCATTTTAAATTTTTCAGTTTTCCAGAGCACTCCTAAGCCATTTAAAAGTACGAAAATAATGGATGCTGTTTAGACATTACGACTATCTCTTGCCCTGACGGTTACTTTCAATGTTAAGCTATCAGATTTTCAAAGATTTTTGCCATTTACTTCCAGGGTCATTCCATTATATTCTAGTTCATTCTGGCTTGTCATTTCTGGACATATCTCAATCTTGTCTACCATCAGCTGTTGATTCCCCCATTTATTTTTTTCTACATTTGGTCTTTCGATTTTTCTTCAATTGCTATATTTTCTAACGTTCCTCAGAACTTTCAAGATATTAGTATTTAAGCTAGTTCTGCCCCCCCAAGCAAATGTTCTATAAATGTGGATTATTCTCATTATAATAGAACATGCTATAAGTTTACTTTTATCCATTTTTATAAAGTTGATGAACACTGTTTTTTTTCACCCAACAGTTGGTTCGTTTAGAGATTGAATAGGGGAGATAACTTATGTGCTCAACACAATAAAAAATACTTTCAACTCTGAAAATGCCCTTGGTAAAGCAGTATTTCAAGGATCAAATAAAATAAGAATGTCATAATAGTATGTGACTTTTCATACTAAAGAAATTCTTTGAAACTTCCTTGGTTTGCTTGACTAAACTGGTAATGATCAGAGTCAAAGATTGTTGTGAGACAAGACACTTTATCTTTCAGAATACCAAAATATAAATACACCTGTATATATTTTCTAATTATTGCATGAAAGCTAACAACTTTTTGCGTTAAAGCATTTTTTCTCTATTTTAAATCACATTACTTGATAAGCATGATGGTATATGTATTCGGAGGAAACTATTTTCAAATTACTACAAAAAGATAGTCAGAAAATACAATACTCTCTCAATCTGAAAATAACAAACAACATATTTAGTATTTCACAAGTATAGTACCTGATGATAATCTGACAGTGATGTGTCAAAATACAAAATAGAAACTTTTTAACAATTTTTAGCAACATGTGCGGTGGAACCATGTGCATTCAACAACTAGGATCTTTCATAACAACTTCTGTACATCTTCAGGGATTACACAAATCTAACTCAGGGTGCTAGTACAAAAAACATTCTAACGAGGTCTAAAATATATGAATACTTTTTCCCAATTAAAGCATTTGAACACTACTTGAAAGTCATTCATTGTGGAAAATAGTATATTTTTTATGGCTGGCTTTTCGGGTAAGGGCAGAGCAGAATCCCGAGTCTACTCTGAACAAATTAAACACAATATTAGTGTCAATAAATTTTCAGTTTGACTCAGTAATGTCCCTTTCAACACTTGGTTGAAACAAACATTTTAAAATATAACGTCCGGAGTCATGATTAAAGAGAACTTAATCTGGGCTGGTAGTATTTCAGGTTCCATTCAACCACGGACTACAGCCCAATTTTTGTTCTCATTTCAGAATCTCTAACTTCAATTTTTTTTTCGTATTGAAAATATTATTAAAAAAACAAATATTTCGAAAAACGATCTCGAAATATTCTTCTCTCATAAATTGGTTAAGGCTTTCGTGGCCGAGATTTTCAGTGTTACTATCTTCATTCGAGTCTGAAGGCCGTCGTACTTTGGGACTGCATTCTAACGTTTCGTCAGCACGAGTGGCTGGCTTCTTCAGAGGTTTATTCATCTCGATGATTCACCAACTACCTACACCGTAGGTTCTGGTAAATTTTGGTAATTCAATATCCAGCGTGGTATTATCGGGGGAAGTACTTGTTTTCCGGCAGGCATTCACCAGAACCTACCGAGTAGGTAGTTGGAAAAAGATGAATTTTTCGAGATTTTATTTTGAAATATTTATTTTCTAGTACGTACGTATCTCTCCACGATACAGTCTTCAGACACGGTTTGACCTCTGTTTAAGAAGATTAATTTACGATGAAAGTCACAAAAAATGTCTAGAATCACAATGGGAAAGAAACCATCTGGTCTTTTATGAAAAATTGGATCGTAATAAAGTATTTAGATCAGACTTTTCCGGATCACTGGATTGGGTGGCGGGGCACTATCGAATGGCCACCACGATCACCAGACCTTTCGTCGTTAGATTTATTTCTGTGGGGTCATTTGAAAAGCAGAATTTACTGTACTCCTCCTGCATCACTCGAATATTTACGGCAACGAATCACAAATGAATGTCGCCAAATCACTCCAGAAATGCTCCACAATGTTCGAGAACTTTTCCAGCAGAATCTCTATTATTGCATGGAAGCTGGAGATGCCCATTTTGAGCATATGCTAACATGAGAATAAAGTATGTAACTTCATCTCTAAATTCAATATGGTTCGTCCAAATTAAAAAAAATGTACACCGTTGTTTAGAGAATTCCAAGAGTTGTTCACCCCTCTGCTTCGGGGTTGAAGTGACGACGCTGTAAATGGGAAAAAAACTGTCCCCCTCCCAATAAAAATCGACCTGTCTGAACGTTTTTTAGGATTTGCAAGATCAGTACCCAAAACGTCCATGTCAAGTTTTCGATGGCCCACCCTGTATAAAACGCTGTTTGACAGCTAGTCAGTATCGCAAGGTATGATTCAAATGTATCACTTTTACCTGGATCACAATCATAGAATCATAGATATTGTTGTGAATCATGCCCTAAAGAAAATAACGCCGGCCGCCACTGGTAGCGATACACTAATTGTGACGTAGCTAAGAGCGC
The DNA here is from genome assembly GCA_015342145.1 of Leptinotarsa rubiginosa. Taxonomy (NCBI): domain Eukaryota; kingdom Metazoa; phylum Arthropoda; class Insecta; order Coleoptera; family Chrysomelidae; genus Leptinotarsa; species Leptinotarsa rubiginosa. The sequence goes on from WOGL01001025.1 coordinate 4,400, forward strand.
GCGAATGTACGATATTCGCTGCCGCTCTAGATGCACCCAGAAGAATGCTACCGATTTCGAAGGAATTCGGGCGAAATTTTCTAGCGCATTCGATTACGATATATAAACGCTGGCCACGAGCATATCGAGACAGTCAAGTGGAAGTTACAGTGCGGTACGCGAAGCGATCTAGTAAGGCGATATACGTTGGAATAATAGTTGAAATTTTAGTTGAAGTGTTAGAGCAGCACTGGAATGATTGTGTGGTTCTTGATGGAGATTTTGTTGATGAATAAAGTCAATTTTGGAAAAAAAAACGCGTTTTCTTTCTTAGGTCCGGGACTTTTCAGCTAAGGTGTTATTGACAGTAACTTATGATTTGTACACTTTTGATTTTTGAACAAAAATTTTCAAGAGTCAGAAACGCCATCAAAACTTTCTGTAAAAATTAAACTCGTATATTTGAATTTCATCAAATAATGACTATAGAAATACAACCTGATATCTCTCACTCCCGTTATAAATGTTCCAACAAAATAATTTTTTTTCTATTCCTGATTATTTTCTCTTGAGGAAACTTTAGACGATTATTTTTCCCATCTCTCTACCATTCATTTGACGTATAAATTAAAAATCATGAATAAGATTTTGGTTCGGCTGAATTTAGATACAAGTTACCTAAGAAACGGCACCCCACTATTTTCCATAATGTTTGAACTTTAGCAATATCATTTGAGTGCATATAAATTCCAATCATACGGTAGACATATATATGTAAATATATTATATGAAGTATCCCATGTACAATTTTCATAAAAATATTCGTCACATAAAATTTGTTCCAGTCTGCTTTGTGGTCCATATCAATAAAATATTTAAACGTATTGAACCGTTATTTTTAAATCAATACTCGCAGAATTCAGAATAAAATCCGTTTACAAAAAAATATCCTAAGCATTATAGAAAAATAAGTCTTTACAATGTCTTGATAAATACATTATGGCACGAGTTGAAATGTACGTGTATATAATTCATGTACAAATCAATTTTTTAAAACTCTACATAAGTAGCTATTTCTGTTAATGGAGTCAGAATGTGATGAAACTGAATATTGAGGCAAGTAAAAGAAAGTTGTATGTAAGAATAAGATCAACTAGAATTTCCAAGGACGAGTGCACTCATTTTCTAGTTTTGCTTGATATTCGGAAAGGTATCCATTTCCAAAAAATGTAAACTTTCGCAACCGGAAATAACTTCGTCAAAGCTATTTTCCGAGACAGGTAGCCAGATTTTATTAATGTTCATTGCCTCTTCTTTTCTATTGAATTTATCCCGATGTTTTTGAATTTCTATTGCCTCTCTATATACTTTTGAATGATGTGAGTGCTTTCTTTGAAAGCAAGTTCGGCCACGGCTGATTTGTCGGTTTGTCCGAGTCGAAAATTTCTCTTGTGTTCAGGAAGACGGGTACCGAAACGTCAGGCATAAAAACCTGCGGACCACGGTCAAAAAACCCGGGAAAAAGCTGTGACACGATATCTATTTTGATAATACTACTTATTCCTTGAAAAACATTTTTTTTCCATTTTTTGTTGATCTTATAGTTTGATTTTTTGATTATCTCATCAGAATTCTACTCCATTACCATTGTTCTATTCAATAAAAGTACCAAAAGAAGAGAGATCAAGAGTTTCGATGTACAGAGACGACTTTTGATGAAAGAAAAAATTATATTTTCTGATAACCTCTTATACTTAGAGTTACCGAGTGTCACTAAATACTATAAAACTATCTTTGCTAATTAAAATCTAATATTTGAACAATACTTATATGAAACCCTCATTTTTTCCATTCCAAATCTATACTAAACTCTATAGATTTGGCCATTTTGGTAATGCAAGAGATATAGAAACTCGAAATATATCACATGCAATATGTCTTCAAACAGAATTTTTGAGAAATTTACTAATCCGACTCCTAACCTAAATTTTTTTATAAAGTTTTCGCATATCAAATGTGTGGATTCACTAGATAGAGGTACATTTTGACAACAATTTTTCATTGGAATACATATAAATATATTGCTTTGTACTGGTTCGATTTGTATACAAAATAAATTCTTTAGAAAAAGCTCTATTCGAATGAATCGGTCAGACGATATGATCTTTCAAGAATCAAAAAAAAAACAGGAAATTAGCCTGAGGAGAAAATTATTGAGGAAATGGAAACTTCCAATATAACCTTTAGAATGAGATGCAATATTAGGTGCATTATGTTTTTCAACACAAAATGAAACTAACTTTTCAATTTTATATAAATATTTGGAATGTGTAGAAGTGTAGATACTAGAAATTCAATTATTAAAAAAAAGAAAAAAAACTTTCCACACTGATGGATTTTTCACAGAGAATGTTTTGCTTCTATGAATGTAATTCTAGTTCTTGAATTTGTATCTATTAGATTATAATATATAGTTTTCCACGAGTTTGCCAACCAAACTCGTGTCAACTGAAATAAACTAGCAAAATATTAAACAAAGAAAATCACTGAGTTTTCAAAAACATGACTTTTTCAATTGATGATACAATAAATTGTTGCAATAGGCACACGAAGTGTAACTTACAGAAATCCCTTTTGTAATTAATTTCCCTACACACACACCCTAGTGAAGCTATTTGTAGATGTCAACGGGATAACCAAAAAATTCGTTATCTGAAATGACCATCCACCTTTATTTCGGTTAGTTGGGGTTTTACTGTACACTTTTTCTCAATTTCGTTTAATGCCCTCTCTTTTGGATACATTTTTTATTTTACTAGTTCGAAATCTATGAAATAATAAATAAAATTGGAATGAATATCAAAAATATCAATTATATCAAGCAATAAAACGTGAAATGAAAACACAATAACACGAATAAAATAATCGAGATAAAAGATGAGAATGACCACAGAGTAAAAAGAAATAAAAAAGAATAAAAACAAAAATAAGCAAAAAATAAGAAATTGAAAAAATAATTTCAAATCGGAAATAGCACAGCATGTTTGGACTCATCAACATAACATCAAGTGTCCCCAAGCTGAAATCATCCACAGGGAGGAATACTGGTTCAAGAGCAAGTTCAAAGAAGCTGTATATATGTTGTCTAACGACGCATTCAGCAAAGCTAGCGTACATTTACGCAACATATGGAAACCTGTAATCAAGCGGGAAAACGGCCAATTCCCGCTAAACCGGTGAAGCGGAGAGAAGGAAGAGGGGATAGGTGAAAGCGTAGGAATAGTCCAGTCATCACCCGAAGACGATTGTGGATACTAACAATCACGTTTTACTGCTTAATATAATTGATATTTTAGCTATTCATTCTAATTTTATTTGTTTTTTCATAGAATTCGAATCCTATTAAACAACTAGTAACCACATTCAAACATTTTTTTTATTCTCAAGAACATTTTGAAGCCAAAAAATTATGTTAACAGCCATAATATGAATAGGAAACCAATTCTAAGGGTTGGAACAGAACCAAAAGCAAACAAATGAATACTTGAATGATCTATAATTTTTAACGGCATTGGAGGAGGGATTTATTTTGATCTCAGACAATTGTTTACTGAAGGATTGGAATAAGACCACCACGAACTGAAATCTGAATAATTGAGTAGGAGTCTCATTCAACAATCTTTTCGATACTTTCCACGTAGTCTCTTTCAACAAACTCCCTGATACTCTTCTGGTACTTGGACACTACTCTACCAATTGTAACAACATTAAATCTACAACAAGTAAGGACCTGCTTTAGCACTATAATGCGCGCCCTTATCGTGGCACACTATATGTGCCAGTTTCAAATTTTGCAAAGAAAACAGATCATTATAAATACTTTTAACATCAACGCACGCATCTCTTTTGATATTTTCCTCGTCATCTATAGACTCACTAACCTTACCGATCCCAGAAGGATTCTGAGTAAGACAAAGAGCCTCAGAAATAGCTGGTATGATTGCTCTCGACCTCTCCTTGTTGTGATCGAGATTCCAAGTCTGAAAGATGATGCGTGCCTCCCTGCTGAGGTATGGATTGATACTATGAGTCGGATTGTATAGACATCGCTCCTTATTCCACCTACGAATGAATTCAAAAACATACCAGTGTCAGGGAGAAATAAAATTTCTAAAATATTTTGAATAATCCTAATCTTGAGGAAAATTATTGAAAATCTAAAAATAATGAATAAACAAAACAAAGTTTTCATTAAATATTACTGAAAATTAATTACCCTTGATAAAGTGAATAGTACTTGATAAAAGTTATCTGTTACTCAAGTCACCCAATCTCATTAAATGTCATATGTTACTCAAGTCGCCTAATCTCGGTAAATGTCATCTGTTACTTAAGTCACCCAATCTCAGTAAATGTCACCTTTTACTCAAGTCACCAATCCCAGTAAATATCATTTGTAATTTAAGTCACGCCATCTCAGTAAATTTCATCTGTTACTTAAGTCACCCAATCCCAGTAAATGTTACTTAAATTACCCAATCCCAGTAAATGTCATCTGTTACTTAAATCACCCAATCTCAGTAAATGTAATATGTTACTTAAATCACACAATCTCAGTAAATGTCATCTGTTACTTAAGTCACCCAATCCCAGTAAATGTTATCTGTTACTTAAATCACCCAATTCCAGTAAATGTCATCTGTTACTTAAATCACCCAATCTCAGTAAATGTAATCTGTTACTTAAATCACCCAATCTCAGTAAATGTCATCTGTTACGTGAGTTACCCAATCCCAGTAAATGTCATCTGTTACTTAAAACACCCAATCTCAGTAAATGTCATCTGTTACTTAAGTCACCGAATCTCAGTAAATGTCATGTGTTACTCAAGTCACCTAATCTCATCTTATGCAAATAAGCATGTCCAGAGTCAAGCTTTTCCAAATCAAAAATTGATAGGAAATATAAAAATCACTGGTAAAGAACCAGATTTTAAAAAAATTATCGATAAAAAACGTAAGGAATACTGGGGAAAGATACTGATGTTACTGCCAGGAAAAATCATCGATTGACTGCCTTTACAGGTCAGAAACCTATTTAGGAGTAATACAGGTTTAATCACTGATTACCATATAAACGATTCTCTATTGGGCTTTATAACACAGATCGTAGGCAATATAACAAAATCAGAATGAAGTACTTTTCTTCAAAACAGTACTACTATGTCTGAAGTTACCTTTTATTAAAAACTATTGAAGAAACTAGAGAAACTAGATCAGAATGAATTTTTAAAAACTTCAGATGAGGTTCTTCTCAACTCTTTATATCCTGTTGGAGATTTAAAGGCCAAAGCTCTATTTAGTGTGAAGGATCAACCATGTACAACTCGCTAACTTGAATGTTTATGTCAACTTGTAAATTCAGATGCTTTGTGAAAAAACTTGCTTCCAGTGTAGGTTTCTCCTACATTCAATATCAACTCTACAGCAAACCAATTGTTAACCTTCCTCTCTGTTGGACAATGTAGGCCAGCTTGGTTGTAGTCTACCAACTGTTTGGCAATATACATCAGATGATGTAAAAGTGCTTGGGAATGGACCAATTATGGTGGATTTTAGCAGAAGTCTGGAACTCTTCTTGCAGTCTAGGTGTTCAGTTTTTGTTTGGCAAAGTTCGAAGCAATACCAACGACAAGTTCTGGTCTGATGAAATCATCAGCAACTTTATTACCTTCCAGGCCAATATGGCCAGGAATCCAGATAGAGGTTACTAGACAGGTTGACATCCCTGTTCTGGATATGAGATTGTATACACCAGAACGTGAGGGTATTTTTGATCCATCTGTGAATATCTTACAAGAAGTAAGCAGCTTCATTACTTTCTAGGCCAAAATAGATAGGAATCCAGATAGAGGTCCCTAGGCAGGATGACATCCCTGTTCTGGGTATGGGACTCAGGTTGTTCCTGATCCAACTGTGAACCAACGGCTATCTGCTTTCAATACCTCCTCCTCTTAGATGATCCATTACCCCTGCTTGAGATAAGGACTGTATAAGGCTGGCAGTAGTTGATAGAGGCATTGAGTCGGAGATCATTTCCAGAATGACTTTCAGTGACTGGTATGCTCCACATGAGCCTGTTCTATACAATTGGCAATATGCACAATCCTGCAAGTTTTCCATCCTAGTCTCTATCCCCAGAGGAATGTGAAGAGTAAGTAGGTTCAGAAGGCCGCTAGTGGTAAGCTGCCGAAACATCAGAAATAGCCAGGGAAGCCTCTCTCTGTATATCAGAGCTTTAAAGCTTTCAAGCACTGGGCAATTGCTCCGTACGTGAACATCATATATATCCAGTGGATTTGTGTGGGGCCTGACCCCAAAATTTTCCACAATCCTTCATGTCCATAGGGACAAAACCTTTTACAAGCTAACGTTCCAGGATAGTTTTTTATCGAGGATAATACCTTGATACTTCATCTATGCTCCAGAGTAAATCAAAGTATTGAGGAGTGTAAAAGTCTCCTCTCATCTGTTAGATTTAGGGAGATGAATAATGTTTTTACCGCTACCAGAAGTTCAAAAATTTAAGTATAATCACAGAAACTTGAATAATTAAAAATTATTATGTATGGATGGATAAGTATAATATTTATTGCAATATCAACACGAAATGATAATAAATGTACATTGATATTTTATGCCGTTCCTTCACAATCTATCTGTTGAATTATCCTTCACCTTCATTATCTGAAAGAGTATTATCACTTAAGGTATCAGAAGAAACATCAAAAATGAGACAAGAAAGAAAAAATCCAAGCTGGATATACAATCAAATACTAGCTGCTATAATTATAGTTTAGCTGGATATACAATCAAATACCAGCTGATGTAATTATAGTTTAGTTTCTCAACACAGAGCAACTGTTCTGACTTTTATTTTGGAACAAGGAAAAGTAGTAGGTATTTCTAATTGATGGATTACGAAAATAAGCAGCAGATTTTGCAGCTCTCATAATTATATTGCTCATTTGATTTCTGTTATTGATATTGAATGTATTTCGAAGAATTTAAAAATACTAACTTGATTTTCACATAACTTTTGAACAATTTATAAACGTATTCCAAGTTGACTAACTCTATCGATGAAAGCGCAAAAGCCTTCACAGAAAGCTGCTATCTACAAGTTAGAAAAAAAAACAACAAAATAATGGTCCCTGACACCATTATGTTTTCGACCTACCTGCCTTGGCATTGGAATGTACCGCTGCTGTCACATATGCTTCTCATGTCTTCGTTTCCTGCGTTCGCCCTGTCGAAATAACATCCGTGATATTTATTTAGTTTCAACTTAGCGTCCAATTCAATGAATAATTCGCGAAACTCATTCTGAGGTATCTCTTTATTTCTCAGCTCGTCTCTGGTTTTGTAGAAATATGTTCTGATACGGTCCTGAGCTCTCCGGAACATATATTCCTCTTTTGTTTTGGAGTTGGTGTTTAGGCCTGTATCATGCAAATCAAGTTTCTTGTTAACTTTTCGATTGCTTTACTTGAAGCAACATATTTTGCAAAAGCAGAGAAGTGAAAGCTGAATAGGCTAGTATAAAGAAGTTGTAGTTATTGCAAGTGTGTTGAAGGATATTTCATATAAAAAGAAAACATTTTGAAGCTGACGAATACGGTAGTTCTGAATGGAAATGATACATTTGCTGAATATTTTGAATCAGTTTATTAAAAGCAGCGAGCAGTATATACTGTATAAAGCTCTATTTATTACTGCTTTACGAAAAATGAAATATAAGGGTGATTAAACATATTTTTGACAGAGGTGGGAACATCGTTGAGAGAAGTTTGTAGATTTGAAAGGAGACTATGTCGAAAAATAAAAAATAAATTTGAAAAAATGTCTTATATCTTTAAAAAGAGAAATGAAAATTTCTATGTTTTTTACCACTTTTATAAAAGTGGTAAAAAACATAGAAATTTTCATTTCTCTTTTCATTATGATCTCCTACCACGTAGTAACGGCTACATCCATCAATT
>WOGL01001026.1:0-12413 GCA_015342145.1 Leptinotarsa rubiginosa
AATGTATAAGTATGGTAAAAAACATAGAAAGTTTCAATTATCTTTTCTTCAATATTGACATTGAAAATTCGTGTGACACTTTGTACATTATATTGTTTAAATGCAAAATACCTTCAATTTGATAGGTTAATGTTTATTCATAAGTTGATTTAAGGGTATCAGTGGGTTCCTATCTTTCACAGACTGAGCAGTAATAGCCATAAATGTAGGAATCATGCTTGAAAATACCATGAAGTTCCATATTCTGTCAGAATTGAGGTTTCAGTGGCATCTATTGGATAGTTTGGATAGTTGGATAGTTGAATAAACAATACATCCAAAGCTCAAAATGGAAAAAAAGATTCCACCATATTCACGTTGAAAAAAAAACCTTCTTCGATTATCACAATATTGCTATTATTCAATTTATGAAACGAATCAAATCCTGTTCTGCATAATTGTTACTGTGCAACAGTGACAATGGCAGTATGTCGAGTGAATGTACCTACACATACCTATAATGCCTTTAATTTTCCAAATCTTGTACGAAAAACTTTTTACAGCATTTACAACTATTTGCAAACTATTTACAAACCCTAATGGCCCGTCTTCACAAAATCAATTTGGTATTTGAAAAAAACCTTTCGATTCATCAAACTGTATCTACATACCATTGTTTTTTGTGTACAAAAAAGAGGCAGAAATGGAGAGGCGTTAACTTTAAAACACCTTTTTTTATTCTTTTAGCGAAGTATACCTAATAATTTGCAAGATCTGACGAAGTTCTCCCCCATCGAAGAAGTTAAGATACAGTGGAATAATTTGGTTAGAAATACGATTATACCTGCCTCAGAAAATCACAATTATGTTTATTTTAATTACTGGGAAGACGATGAGTAACATCGTATATGATAAAAATGCAGTTTTGAAGAGTATCTTTACCACATCTTCTCTAAATATCCTGACGCAGATTAAAAATTGCTTTTCTTGAATTTGTTAAAGTTTTTCCGTGCTTTGAAAAGAATTTACTCACACGGTTTCACTTGAAATAACATGTCATAATATATTGGCATGTTTTAGATACAAAAGTCATCACAAAAGAGAGATTGATCAATCTTTATTTCATCTATCTTTTTGATAAATTTTCGACAAATTCTCTTTACCACAAATTTATCACAAATTATAATGGAATGCTGAATAAGAACATCTCTTAGAAAAAAATTGTTGCCTTCACGGTTAATAAATTGTTTATCGTTATGTGTAACTGTGAGTTCCCATTTGAAAAATAACTAATCAAAACCATGCCTAGTAACCGCAATTCTTCAGGTACTGAAAATACTAATTGAAAAATAAATTACTTACAAATAGAACATTTTTTCAATAAGTAGTAATGATCAAGTTGGAATGAGCTTGACAAATTATTCAATAACAATAAACTCAACACGCGTGGTATTAACAGCACACTCTTTGGAGGTCAAAGCCGTAGCAAATGGCAACGACCAAACGACGTCATGAATATTCCGGTAGTTTTTTTATTTAAGGAGTGACAGACACGATTTAAAGAACTCGTAAATTGTTCGTTTTCCTCAGTTTCTCAGTCTGTATTATAAAAATCCATTACATTATAGATTTGAGGGTCCCATGATAATCATTTTTCCAATTTCGTTACGTCTAGAGGTGAAATTCTAAACAGTAAATTGGTAAAGAAATACACATGTGTTCATTTCATTGTTATTCAATACGAATTCTCTTCAATTTTCCAGAATACTTTTCGGTGCAGATTTCATCATAATGAAATCTATTCAGACGACATCGACACTGGGTTTAACTTCCTAATTGACAATCTTATTCACTTCAACTAGTGATACTTCATACTAATAGTACCTTTTGTTTTTAACAATGACAATTATGGAGAACTGTCTGAAATGTGACATAAAAATATTCGTCAGTAATTTCTAAATGTGACAACAGTGCAAAACTTGCACTTGAATTAAATTATTGTATCAAATTTTTTCTTCCAGAGTTGGAAGAATACTCAGTAGAATGTTTGATATAGCTTCTTACTTTCATGGATAGATTTAACTATTTGAAACTTTTTGAGTATTGTCATGAATAAATAAATAAGAAGTCTATAGTTCTCTTTCATCGTTTATTTCTTGACAGTTCTTCAGTCATGGCATTTCATAAATGTACATCCTGTATTCAAAACGTACTGTAAGTATGTCAAGAACTATGGCCTACAATTTCAATGATGTAGAACTCATCAGTAATAATGAATAGTGCTGACTAAGATCATCCAGCAAATATTTTGAACCCCCTTCAGGTAGCTGTAGTTAATTTGGTTCTCAAATAAAAATAGTAGAATTTTAGGTCGCGACAGTATTATAAACATGAAACTTTTTTTCGTGTATCATAGTGAAAAGTTGATATTCGAACTCACAACTTTCAAAAAAATCTAGTGCTGTAATATTTGGCGGAGGTGCAAGTTAGGCAACAGTTATTCTGAATCCAATATGGCGCACGATTCAAGAAGACGGACACGTTTTTTATGCACCCCTATAACTTGGGTATCTGAAGAGTTTGTTGGTAAGAATACGAAGAATGAAATAACGTATGCCAGACTCACGAAAATGATAGACTATGTGTAAAAGTGTTCAACAAAAATCTATGTGTCGGTGTACAAGATACCAATTTTGAAGTGTAAAAGTTAGACAAAAAATAGGGATAGTCTCCTAGTACTCGAACTAATGTTGTAGAGATCCATCATGTCACTATGACATATTGAATGAAATGAACAGACTGAATACATGTCCAGCGATAACTAAAAAATAAAAAATATTTGAATAGCTGAAAACATTTTTGAAAACAACCTTTTAACATGCTCCAAAGAAATAAGTTTTAAATTCTAAGTAAAAAAAAAATGTTTTTTTGAAATAGATATGTCGCTACAAGTTGTTATATCATGTAAATTGTGTAAAGTGACAAATTGATGGGTTGATGGGTTCAAAATTAATTTTTACTATCGATTTATTTAAAGATGAGATTATGTTACAATGGTCATTAGGAACCTTTTCTGCAGTTCTTTGCCTGAGGTTCCCAGTTGACAAATATTTACAATCTACTATTGTTCGCACGCCAATGCCCGTAATCCTCGAAAAATGCGTGTAATAATTAGAAAGGCAACCGGCAGCTCATAAACAGTCCTGACCACAAACGGTCTATACCCGGCACTTAGCCGGTCCAACTTATACAAGTCCGAAATCATAGCAATCCAACTAATTTCTAATGAATAGTCTCCACAAATCGTCCTGGAATGACATGCACCTTTCAGACCAAAAGCGGGCCTCGGGCGTTTTATTATGACCTGTATAATTTTCCTTGGATCCCATTTACAATTTGTTTTGCGTTTAACGCACTTATCTCGATGACTTTAAACGTTTGATTATAGCAATTTCGAATAATTCGAGCTATTATTATTTGGAATTGGTTAAATTATTGTTTATAAATTTATCGTTTAACGCCGAGTCGATATTTTGGTCCTTTTTTCATCAAATCGGTCGCAGCGAGTCGACCGATCTATGGATGATCATTGATTATCCTTTTTTCGAGCAGGTAATTCTTGTTTATGCGACCCTGAGGATTACCACATTGAATTCTCTGCAAAGTATCCACTCGAGTTGTGTGGTGATTTTGAAATATTAACCAGTTTTTATTCTAATTGTCTTACGCTCTTTCTTTGACGAATTACACCTGCAGTTGCTTGGGAAGAATTTTAAAATCAAAAACCGTGCTTTTCTATATTTTTGTTTTCTATTTATTTGTGTCAAAAGAGTAATTAAAAACTGAATATGGTGCACATAAAAATAAAGTTAATGATAGTGACCCACAGACAAAACATTGGATATGCAAAAATCTGCGGTCGAGGCAAACAAAATCGCGATCAAGAACTAGTTTCAAATGGAATTCATTGAAAATTTGCTAGGAAAGTGTCCGGAAAACATCCATCCTTTGTCGGAATAGTATGATGAAAGAATGTCGGTGGCAATAAAGATCTCAACATCGTTCTGCCATTGGGAAATTGTAACGCGTCAAATAAACGAATAAAATCAAATTATATTTATCATGTTTTATGACATCAATAAACGACCGAAGCAATGTTTATAAACTCGAAGACGGAAAAGTGAATTTAATAAAACTGACGTAATTACGTGAGATCTAATAAAAGGATGTGAATCACAGAATCATCAAATGTAATTGGTTCTCTAAATGAGACTGAAACGTCGTAAAAAGAGGCCGAGGAAGTGTTTATTTTATTCCTGTAATAATTCCAGTCTTTAGCGCTCGTATAGAGGAGATTACTTCATATTTGATGAGAAAAATATAAAATCTCGAGTTGTCGGCTGCCTAAGAGAGTTATCAAGAAAATTGGTTGTTTTTTATCTCCTTGTCCAGCAGGGGACATGAATAGCTGTTATTATTATCCAGTTTAAGTGAACTGCTTTCTCCGCGCCTTCAATATATGATTAGCTATTATTCATTGAATCAACTCAGCAAACTAATCAATGGCATAGGGATAGAGATGCAATATTTCATTTCTGTTGTTTTCAAAAACTTCATTCAAAAACGTTGATGCTAATTGAAATTTTGATAGGGCTTCCTTTTTTCCTTTCTTTTTGTTTTGTCAAGTTTGAACAATACAAGAACAGAGTTGGCGACTACTTTACTCACATTTGCACAGGCACCGATTTTAGAGTGCCTTAAGGAATTTTCTTGTAGTGCTTGTTTTCTGTCTTTGAAAAAACACAAAGAAGCAATTTCTGCTATTAGAACTACCAAAATTATTACGAATGAGAAAGTTGCTAAAATTGTTATTTTCAGAGTATTTTAGAATTTGTCAAGAATTTTGAGGCACATCTATTCACGCAACCTTAACATTCTTGATACAATTAATAGAGAGTAGGGAGCACTTCTCAAACCAGAAAATTGGATATCAATACAAATGGAATAACAGAGGCAGATTTTCAGAAACTTGGAATAATATTTTGAACAAAAAAGTTGTATCCAGTAAATCATCCTTGGCTCCTAGGCACTGTTTTCAGATAGTTTTATTGATTGTCCTGCAGTTTTATACAAAACTTTCGAATGAAGTTCAACATTTGAAGATTCAACAGTGACTTTTTCGTATATTTACCAGAGACATTGCATTCATTTATCTCTCTGAAGACTCTGTATCATTATTTTTGTTTGACAACTGCTGTATCATTATAAAAAATGCACATTTGAGAATCAGGAGCTTAGGGGATTTTCCGTTGGAAGGAAAATACCAGAAAATATTCTGTTATTCAGAAAATACTATTGATTTGCCTCGTTCACCCACTCTCTAACGACGTTGCACACTTTTACTGCTGTAAGAAAAGCTTATAAGGTCAAGAGATAAAAATAAATTGAATTTCAAAGCATCACGAGAGCAATTTAAAAATGTAAGAAATATCGTGAACGAAACCAATTAAATAGTAAAAAATGAATCTGATCGACGTTCATTCGGAATTCGTTTGTGGTGCGAAATAGCGCATTTCGTTGATATCATCTAGAACTGACATGAGAGTAGCGAGGCACAGAAACGGAAGTACTTACGTGTTGGTCTTTGATAAAGGTCATAACAAGTAATTCTGAAATATTAGCTCTTATTTATATTCAGTTCTTTATTTTTAACCGTCGAGTCGAACACATTTATCTGCACGAATTGCATGCGAGGTAATCAGACGTGACATAAGTCATGAAGGAAAATCGATAACAGAAATAATGACATTTCCAGTGTTTTGCTTCCATTGCGTGCGACTTTATTATATTTAGTTATAATCGGAACAAAATCGAACATATCCTAAACAAAGTGATGAAAGAAAGTCAAAAAGAAGTGAAGAGATGGTAGTTGACTGGAGAAATACTAAGAGCCATTAGGAAAAGAAGTAGAAGACAATGTGAAAATGGCCTTGGGAAGTGGAAGGAACAAATATAGTTCAGAGTTTCCCAAAATATAAGTAATGAGAATATGATAATTAAAATCAGGTATTCTGGAAGATAAACATATAATAAGGCACGAAAAAACCAATGACAACAAACGTTGTCTTAAATTTAAAGCATATAAGGACAGTTTCTTGGGGAACTGAACTATTCTAATCAAGTTCGTTATGTATGTTTAACATTTTTGATGTCTTCCACTTCTCTCAAGATTTTTTACGTTAATTTCATTGAATTGAATTTGTTTAAACCTTTTTCTACACTATCATGTATTCTGTTCTCTATATTTTCTACTAATATGACTGCCTTTCTATAATTTGAAAGTGTTGTACTTTCGTCTCATGTTCAATCTTGTTTTATGATTGATTATACAGTCATCATATCAATTTCTCAATAATGATTTTCTATATACATTTTCTTCTTCAAATATTTTGGAGTAGTATTGTTTTCTGTGGTGTCGGCCGTCAAAAATGATTCTGCCATTCACGTTTCTTTATTTGAAAGTACCTTTTTTGAGTTTTCTTGGTATTTTCTTGTTTTTTTCATTGCATCATCTAACACTTTAGAGTGATGATGGGCAATTCTGTTTGACATTTTCACATGGTACAAATTCCTAGAAGTATTCATTGCTTGGCTTCCTTACTTCATTCATATTATCATTTCACAGATTTTAGTTACTTTCCTTGCATCATATATTTTTTTATTTTCATTTTTCATAACATCCGTCATTCCTTCAGTTGTGCCAAAACTCCTAGTAGGTATATGAAATAAATATGGTGTTACTAGCTTGTCTGAATTTGAATATGATCTTCTGCATATTTTTGTTGGGTCTGTGGTCACTTTTCTTGTATTTTCATGCAGGTATTGAAAATTTCATCACTTCTATTATATATTGACAGTACAATCTTAGTTTTTCAGTGTTTCTTTTTCCATTTACAATGTTTTGTTTATTTTCTGTGATCTTCATTCTTCTTTTTGGGTTATATTCTGTGATTTTCGTGGATCATAGAAGAATTTGTATAAAAAATCAATGAACAGTGTAAACCTTCCATTACATGTTGAATATAATACGTAAAAATATTTGATAACAAAAAAAGGCCAAAGATGAGCAACAGGCGTGTGTAAAAAATGAATTATATTCAACTTAAGTCCTCGTCACTTCACGAAATATTTTCCAAGTAAATCAATAGTTCCCATCGACACTGTATGCAACATCAAGACCAGCACACGTACCTGTTCGATTTGATGGAAGAGCCCACCCGTACAAATGCCCCGCTTTGACTTGCATCCCCTTGAAATGTAACATGATATCAAGCTTCGCCTGCATTGCATTCTGTTTACTTTTCATATCTGACTGAACAATGGCAAAGTTGGCCAGACAAACAGTTCTCGTGTGCCCATGTCAGTGTGAAAATGAGTCCACTCCGTCGAATAAACCACCATATGAAACATAAAACCCGAGAATCGACTTCCATTTGATTAGCTTGAATATTATAGTTGTTCACTAGATTGAGAAAATTTAATACTTTGCAAAAAAAAATCAGTACAATAATTATCGTCCTTATTTAAGATATCCCGCTAACTCCACTATAAATTTTCCATTATTATAGAAAAATTATGTTTTCTATGAATTCTCAACACAATATCCCAAAGTCAATGCTGTTCTCTAATGGGTGATACGTCATCTCATGGGTAACCAAAATATCGAATGATGATCTCGGTGATCTCGGTGATCTCGAAAACATTTGAGCAGAACGTATACCCAGAAATTCATAAGCTTTTATAACCTTTTCGATCTCCGAATTTGACTCCTATAGATTTTTTACCGAAGTGGCGCAAAAAGTATAAGAAAAAACCATTCAATGATTTCAACGAGCTGAAACAATGCATTATTGAAGTCCATAAGGTATAAAAGCTGTTAGCAGTTTCATAGATTAGTTTTGGTGGCAGGCAATTCGAAAACTTGCTTTGATAATGTTCTATTTTATTCACTTCAACGTGCGTACCCATAAAAATTAGTGAATATGCAGTTTATAAAATTAACTGACCAAATTAGCATGGTTTTTTTAGATAGAAGCTAAGAAACCCAACTAACAAGTAGGAAAAATTTTGGTTCTGTTTTGAACTATGCTTTGTGTGTTTTAGCGTGTATGTATAGATGTCTATATTCAATACTTCAATAACCATAACAAAAATATATAGTTTGGATACGTTTCTTGGTGAAAATCATGAATAATTGTGTTCAGAATGACAATTTGAAAGACACTAGATACTAGAATTCATTTTTTTCTGTTGGGTTCAGGGTTGTATTTTATTATTCAATAATCATCTGTATTTTGAATAACTTCTAAATCTCAATTATCATACATATAATCCACTTTGAGTGAACTTCTACGTCACTGTCATCAAAGAAATATTGTCGGAAATCTTTTTGGACATCAAACTCCATCCAAACGAATCATTTCATTGCTGAGTAGTTTAATGATTTGGAATTTATGATGCGGATAATGACCACTATGTTTTTACAATCTTTGGGCAACTGCATCTCTTGCCGAAGGTGCCATTTCAAATCAACGTCACAATCACAAGAACAATATAACTCCCTCTGCAGGAACAGGGCCGGAATGACAAGAATTTCTGACCGTTTTATGAAATATACATAATACGACGTGGAAAAGACATGCATTTGGATGCTTCTAAAATAATTGTGAAAGAACAGAAAGAACAAGACCACACTTAATTTGAAGTATACTAGTGGTATATAAACCTCAAAATAAACAAACAAAGAGTTGAAAGGTTTTCTTTTTTTATTTGGGTTTATATAGGTTATATTTTTATATAATACACGTTCAGTGCTATTGAGAATTTTCTGCAATAAAATCACGTGAAGTATGTTAACAATCTGTGATGTATTTCATAGATATATGAATTTCTTGAAAAATAATAATCGTATTAACCTTTTTGCCGGACATGTAGTGTGTTTTTCAGAATATTGATGATTGATTTCTATTTTCGATAATATAGAAATCAATGCATATTTTTTTATGACTTGTACGAATAATCACTGGTGGTAAATCAGAAATGTTTTTCAATCTACTCAAATGTTATATTTGAGAAAATATTTGAAGTGGTTTTTCTCTAATTAACAAGTATGGTTTGTATAAACTTGACATAATATTGAAAATGAGAAGAAATTAATAATGAATATGGAATTTAAAAGTATAATAAACGCTTGTTTTGTGATTGAAACAAATAATTGTCCTTCAAAATGCCTTTTCACTCCTTTCCTTCGCTTACGTGCACGATTTTGCGACATTATTGTTAGATATTAAAAAAGGATGTTTATAAAAATCAGACCCAATTACAAAATGGAAGAATTTCATTTTCAATATCTTTCTTGTAATACACCTTATGATGTTTCTGGATGGTTTTTGAGTTTTTAAATTTCCTGAGTATAATGAAGGGCAAACTAAAGATACCACTCCAAAGAGTAAATGCATGATATGAATCTCTGAAGAGTTTTATTCGTCAGTAAATTGTTGAATTTCTGTATTTTGCCTATAGAATAAAAAAAACCGAAGAAATTCAAAACCCATAAAATATTGACGAACAGTTACTTTCCTATCGATTTTCACCAATCAAAATCTAGTCCTGACCTGTTGACCCTTTCTATCGTAGCTCCGGCCCTACATACAGATTGCATTCGACAACATGCGGATAATACGAAGCCATAATAGGGTTCGCCAGCCCATCCATCAGTAAAATAATAATAAAAAAATGTAGTGAAATGGTTACATGAGTTCCGAATTTCTCATGCTTCGATTGGTATATCGAATTTCACAAAGACTCCTTCGATTTCAAATTTAACTTTTTGTTTGAAATTTATTTCATTTTTCATATTGCTCGTTCGAGCGGAGGTTAAAGCAGGATATCTGCGGACTGAGTTCGGTTCGATGAGCGATACAAATAAAAATGCATGCTTTTGTGATTGTACTAAAATGATGGATCTGTATCGGTGATTACTAGATATTTTGGAAAAGAATACAACTGTTCAAGAAGTGATCACTACGAAGTATTCGATGGATATTTGATATTTCGTTGATATTTATATATCTTTATTTGAAATAGAAATTCCTGACATAAAAATAGATATAAACAATTTTGTTAAGAATATTCTTGAGAAAGGATGTATAAAAATGAGCATATAAATAATGTGTGCGTATAAATTTGATAGTATTTTAAAAACTAAAAGGAAAACGAAATTAAAAGAACGAAAAAATCAGTAAATCTATAAGGCAATTCGTAGTTGACAGTTGGAGACATAATGTCAGAGGTCACTTCCATCTATTATGAAACCTAAGTATTTAAAATCCCATCCAATCTTGTCATGATAGATAGATACTAAGTCGTAGGCACCTTAATTTATATTTATTATTGAGAATCATTGCTTTGGTTCTTCTGTATTTAATTTTATCTTAATGATTCCTAAATGCATTTCATATCTTTGTAACACTTGGTTCATTCAAGTTATAATTTCGTTGAGATTGTTATTATACCATAACACGTAACCAATGCGTCATCCGCGAATACATTCAGGAAATCTTGACCCTCCACATAATTGAGATCATTCAAATATATTATAAAAAGCAGTAGTCTTAGTACATTGCCTTGAGGTACACCAAAATTAATAATGATTTTATTTGAATAAGAGTTGCCTATTTTAGTTCTTTGAGATCTATTACTGAGATATTCTTTGAACCAATACAATACTTCATTTTGAATGCCATAACATTTCAATTGTTGAAGTAAAATTTATCTGTCGGTGGTCTTAAACGCTCTTTTGAAGTTGTATAAGTTTCATTTTCTGTGGGTTTTCGTTTGTATGTGGACGTCAGCTGGTTATGAAACCTTGTCAAAACATTTTGATCGGATTAGAAATTGACGAATCTACTCAAATATTTAGGGAAACTAACAACTTAGTAAATTATCACAATAATTATCATTAATATTATTATTAGCATACCCTGAATAGTTTCAAGTAGGTAAAGGTAATCGGAAACACAATTCCAAGGAAATTACAAGTTAGAAATTGAATTTCAGCAAAACTAATATCTTTCCCGGGAACCAATCACAGTTATTTTGCCGTTTACTGCCATTTATGAGATAATAAATAAAAGGGTTTGGGAATAATGACGACACAGAATATGTGCGGCTGTAAATGGAACTGTTGTAAAACCAGTGTCCAATAATAATTAAATGTCATCGTTAAAACAAATGCCGCATCGCCAGAAAATGAACACGGGTTAATAAAAGCAAGCAAGTCATCGAAATAATCCTATAAAAGTGGATGAGCTCTTCAAATTTATCATTTCCATATAATTTTACATGAAGGTCCCATCATTCCTTCCAGGTATTCGATAAATGCTAATGTAGAAATTATTGAATTCTGGCTGAATTGATATCTATAGAGTAGAAACAGAACAACGATGAACAACGAAAATACTTTATAGAAAGGAGACGAATAGAAAACATGAACTAGTTTTTTCTCAAAGAGGTATTATCAAAATTGGAAAGAAAAAAGTATCAAAGTCGTAACCGCAAAGATTTATTGTGTCACTTTGTATGAAGCTTTCGAAATAATAGCTCATAACTATAAACGAAAACAAAATAGGAGGAGTTGAGTTAAGGTCAGATCCAAGAAAAGTTATGAAAGAAAAAGAAAATCACCAGTAAAATCTTCTAGATTTTAGAATCTAGAATGACGGTAGGGGCCAATGTGAACGAGAGGTGAATTTGAAGGAAATAAAACAAGCCATAGAACAGACATTTCACAAAAATCAATATACACCAATAAATCCGACCGTCTTTTTTCCAAAATCTGACCCAATTCCAGTATTTTATTTTCATTTTACCTACAGAAAGCTTGTGCATTTTTTTTGATTATTTTCTTGCATTTCTTCAGATTTTTGGTAGCTATTTTGGAACAACATTCTCCGGCTCCACAGTTCTGAGCTGACCGTAGAATTATTTCCCTTCAGGGGTGAATTGTGGTGGCAATAATTGTATTCTTCATAGAATCATCAAACTACATCAACCATTCTGGAAGACTCATTTGCTATAGTTTTTCTATTAGGTGGTCTATAACCAGATAGAAATAAATTGATCATCCGAATGAAACAACGATTTTTAATCTTTTCAAACCCTATATTTGTGGCAAAGAACTTCGTAATAGGTTTATTGAGTTTTATAATTTCCCCCCTGATGTTTCTAATTAATATTATGTACTGTTTGGATTATATTGTCTAGGAGCTAGACCATGGCTTGATTCACTGCGGCCTTTTCAGATCTATTGTGATGCTCCTAGGTTGTTAGAGCTCATTATCTAGCTTGATATCTTTGATGAAACTCCATAACCT
>WOGL01001027.1:0-12414 GCA_015342145.1 Leptinotarsa rubiginosa
TGAGGTCTCCGTTGTACAGTCCCATTTTATTCAGGTGTCCTCTAAGCGGACAAATGTCATGATCATACTATTTGCATATTTTCCAATTGCAGCTTTGAACAATGAATGATAATCTTTAGTAGTATCACAATACCAATATGCTTCATGATTTCATCCTCAGCCCATCAAAAACATTTTGTAGAAATAGAAAGAGTACAGAAAAATATTGTAGGTACAAAAATAGCCTCTTATGAAAAAAAATAGAACACACTCGCAAAGGTTTTTGTTGAATATTTTTAAGAGTTTAAGAAATACATAACTAGCAAGAATGTATAGAAATGCTTCATTCACCTTTTGGTAATGAAGCACCATCAGAAATAACTGTTAAGAATTGATTCACAGAATTTCATCATGGTGGTGCATCCATTAGTGATTGATTCTGTGAAGAAGGATCAAAATCAGTTGTGATTATTGATAAAGTTCTGCTTGTAACATACCCTTGGATAAAAATGTTCCATGGCAAAACAAAGACAAATTATGCTATGTAAAAATGATCTGTTTACAAAATAATGGTGTGTGAATTCAACTAGGGAACTGCAATACAGCATTATTACAGGAAAAAAATTTTAATATATTTGTAGGAACCGGAAACTAAGCAACAACTCACTGTTGGGGTATTTCAAGATGAACTGAATCCCCCAAAAGATGTTTTTCACAAAGCACTTCAGAGAAAATAATCCCTTATTTTTTCAAACAATTTCTCTTCGGGCATATTGCCATCATTCCTTTGAAATTAGAGGGTTAAAGGTTAAAGGGCATATAATAATGCCATTCAGTGTTAAATGCCAAAATGCATCAATGAACAATGAAAAATAACATAAAATGTAGCATCATTGTTCACCATGATAATGCCATCTCCAACACAGCACATCGAATAATTGATTATTTGACGGAAGACATCGAAATCACAATGATTTAACCTGATTAACCTTTCTTTTTTATTCCTATGTCAAAAAAATACATAAACAGTCATTTTCACCTCCTCAAGAATCTGTTGAAGCCTTCGAAAACCATGTTTTTGAGATATCAACGTCAAAGTGGAAAAACTTATTTGTGAATTAGTTTGTATACTACCAAAAGTGTAGGCATATTATTGAAAAACAGTAAGTCCCGAAAAAATATATAATTACACAAATATTCTACAAGAATTGAACCTTGAGTTAAACAAAATCATTGAAGGACAGAATATTATTCGATGAATATCGAAATGTTCATCAAAAATAAAATATAAAACATTGTTCTAGATCATAACCAAACTTTTCACGGATTGTAATTATTCAGGATATATAAACTTATTATCATCTAAATCAAACATTGCACATACAAAAGTGGAGCAACTAATCTATCAACTAAAATTTTGTAAGTTTTTATCTGAAAGCCAATGTTTAACTTAGAGGAAAGCCATGAACCAAATGTAGATTATTTCCAAAACACCTGTTATTCATCATATAATGGAACTTCTATTGATAAAACAGATAGATAAATATGATCAGCAAGAAAAAAGATTTAAAATAAATTTAATTTTAGCTATTTCTATCTTATTAGCAACATTATCTTGAAGGTTACCCAAATAAAAAAATGCTAAAACTTACCCTTCTATAGGAAAACAATTCCTTTTGCAATCTCTGTCGCTCTGCTGTCTGTGGCCCTTTGGCTTTAATAAATTTAAACATTTTGAAAACCTGAAACAATGAAAATAGATAACTAAATGTATCGACAAGCTGGAAAACATTCAAAATTCAATCGTTACCTTGAGAATAGCAAAATATTTAGTATTCAAAAATCAAAACAAAAGTTTTATTGCATATGTCAATCCAATTGCACAGACAACGCCTGCTCTAAGAACTGATGCAATGAAACAATTGAAAACTGCGAAACTACATAACTTCACATTAAAATTTAAAACCAGTATCACGGTGGTTTACCTGGAAGATGGAATTCCAAATAAAATTAAAGTAAATATAACAGAAGCACTGCACACTTCACTTGATCATGAGAATACACAAACGCTCCAACCTCCATACACGTAGATTGGTTGGTCACTGACCGGCGGAATATGAAAAGTAGGCGGAGTTCGACAGTTGTTTTGGCACTTTTTATTTATCAACCAAAAGATACATCCGTTAACAACAGTGATGCCAACTGAAGAACCAGCTCACGACCACCTTAATATCTGATATCTGGTTCCCATTAGTACCGTCACGTCATAAGCATTCCACGAATCATTCCATATCAAAAAACGCAGTCAACAAATGAATATTTTTCACAATTTGTTTTCATGATTTCTTCGAAAATAAAGTACCCATTTCTGAAAATTCAATCTTATATCATTCATGATATATAAGTTTAGGTGTTCTGTGAGGCCTATCATATACATTAACGATATGTTCCAAAATTACCTTGAAATGTGGTTTGGTGTTTCTAAAATAACCACTATTGTGGTTCTACTGAATAACCGGTTAGATATAAAACACGGTTTTCTGAGAAGTGGTGAACCAAACATTGAATTTGGAATACTTGAATGGATGATTGTCAAAAGGTATCTTCGACCACATTGATGATGTTTCGAGAAAAACACAAAAACTTTTTGAACCGAATATTTTCCTGTAATTAAGAGAAAAATTATATTTCACACACCTAGATGAGTAGAATTGTGATGCACTGTTTGGAACCTTTGGTGTAGTAATGAATATTACTGGTGTTTATTCCCAACACCAAACCGTTATTTTTAACACCTCGACACTTGTTTCAACCACCAAGTGATCATCTTCAAGAGAACGATCAATCTTGTTGTTGGTGTTGGGATTAAAATCCAGTAATATTCAAATTCTCCAATGATAGGGGCCCTCTGTGATTTTCATCTTCCTCCGACGAAATTAAATATTGAAAAGGAACGGCCGAATTCAATATTCACTTTGAATATTATAATATCAATAGATTGGAAAATTCATGGTCACCGTGTATGGTTGAGATGTTTTCACTCATTCGGCTATTGACTCATCAATGAAACAATTGACAACCGTCGTGTTTCAAAAGTAACTAACAATAATATATTTTTTATGTAACCGCTATCAAAAGTTCTGGTTAGTAGCAGTTAGGAAGTGATTATTTTTGGAACATAACACTACAAAACAGAATATTTTCTTACAGATTTATTTGTCATACAAGTGAACATGTTTTCCATATTTTGAACATGTCACACAACTACTTAGTAAGAAGAATGAAAAATACTTGTTTCACCTTCTGGCTTAACGCGTGTCCCTTTTTTTATCGAATGCATTTCACTGATTAATCGTAAAAGCTGTCAACACGTCACTGATTCGTTAACGATGAATCCGATTAGGGTATGGTCCGAATTTTACCAAATTCAAACCGAAATTAACCGAAAGTTTTAACAGAGGTTATCTGAAAAACCCTGAAAAATCATGAATGAGTAGTTAGTTTTGAAACAACTTTTTGAATATTCAATTGAGCGAGAAAAGAAATATGTATTTACTTATAGCTCATTTGTTATTTTTGTCTATTGAGGAACGAATAGAGAATTTGCTGTTTTTTTTTTCGAAAATCACTTTAACAAATTGACATTGTGGTCCATAAATGCGCTGAAGTTGTCGAATCCCATACTGGAGCAGAGAATATATCAGAATTTATCATATAGAATTACTCTACTATTTGCGCTCAGTCTACATTCGATTACTTACTCCAATTATATTGATTGACATTTGACATTTACCAACCGTATTATATTTGTCGGTTACTTGGTTGACTATTGATTCTCTGATTTTCATGAAACCATAATTCAAATTTCATATTTTTTCATGAACATCTCAGCAGCGGCCACTCTCGGAACACACAACCAAAATTTTAGTTAGTTTTAGACCACACCCTAAAATCATTTATGGTAAAATCAGTGACAGGTGTTGACAAGTGACAGCAATTTTCCATATTTGGTACATATCGCACCACAACTATTTAATAGGGAAAATGAAAAATACTCCCAACAGTTAGAAATTACAATGCTTTTTCATTTATGTAACCATAATTAGCTCCCACTAGTAATTGACAGTTGACATCCAACAGTGATTCATCAGATTCATCGACTCTGACGTATATTCCTTTTTTTTTCACTGGTTAACTCACCAATGTAATCGAAATTCATTCATTGTATTTCATTAAACTATTTTTTTGTCATTGTTTTATATCAATGTATTTCATCAAAGCGCATGTGATTATTAATTAAGAAACCTCTCAAACACAGACTACAGAAACAAGTTGTTTACAATCAGTATTCTGTGCTCTCAAATGAGATCATTGGAAAAAAACATCGACTTGTGCTAAAAGCAGTGTGTGTTTCATCACCTATACAACCACCTATACAAAAATCTAAATAATTCAAATAAATATACCTAGCCTTCGTACAACTACCGAACGATAGATGTCGACATATAGTAATTCCGTAGTTGCATAAGAGAACTTTATGAATCGATACTTTTTTCTATATTGTTCCGTAAGATGACACTAGCGTATCTGAATGTACCATGTTAATATGTAAGATCATTTTATGAGACCATTTTGAGAAAAACATGTAAACAAAAATCCTTAAGGTTTCTTTTGAACAACTCTGCTTCAATTTCAAGAAAAAATTCTTTATAACTTTGGTTCGACTCTATATATTTTTCTGAACTTAGTAGTAGGATTCATTTTATATGCATTGTCTAAGGATTTAGACAGTGTTATAATCATCAAAAGGCACATAACACAATTTTTTATTCTTGCCAATGGAATACCTACTTGCGGGATTTGCACTGGTTACTTTAAATTCTCATTCGTTTTTAGCAGATCGGATCCTTTTTGATAAATTTTTTAGATAATAACTTGTTTGATTTATTTGAAAATATTGCTCTGGCAGAAGGAGCATTGATAAGAATGTTTGGAATACAAACGGAATAGATTTTTATCTATATTTATAATTCAGCGTTCATATAAAACTATTTGTTTCGAAAGTATTTTTCTTTAGTATAATTCAATGATTATATGAAAAGAGCTCTTTGGAAAAGGTTTTTTCTTCCAGTTTGTATCTGAAAGTTACATCTTTGCATGATCTACATATCTTTATATAGAGTTAATTTTTGAAATTGATTTCTTCCTTCCTTTCTTTGGAAGATTCCCACATTTTTTGTATCAAGATGGAGAAGTAGAGAGCCAAAAACTTTCTTTCCCACGTATATGGGATGATTGGATGATATAATAAAAAAATCATGAAGAGGTTAACAAAAACATGAACATTTTGTGATGTAGGTACTGTTGACACCCTGAAAATATGCATTCATGACGAACATTGACTGTTTGGGTGATTCAAGAATAAACATGTTTCTGTGCCTGTTCCCAAATCTATAAATTTCATTATGCAACTTCTTGTAACACATTTTTATAGCTTCTTTGATTGTCCAAATCAGTTATTACAGTATTTTCATGAATATTTCAGATGGGATGGATAAAACTCTCTTCACGCAACTAATGAACAATATTTCACATATAGGGTGTTCCATCTCAGACGAGCCACCCCGTATATTTCTTATCCCATAGTGAGTGGAAAAATTTCCCGAAATACGTCGAATGATTTTGTTTGGACGACATCTTTTGACGTATATTTTAGGCTTGAACGAGCAACCCCCTAATAGGGGGCTCTTCAACCCCTCAAACTTGAATAGGGGAGAGGGGTTGAGTGATACTTTATTTGAAAGGTTTTGGAAGCTTCAGTACAACGGTGTATGAAAAACGTAAATTTGATGAACCGTTTTCGCCAAAAATCAATTTTGCAGCTCGAATGAGCCATCTTGAATAATTTGGTAATTTTTACATGTACAACCCCATTTTTATTAAGCCCTTTTTACAAACTCAAACAATCTTCAAAATATCACATTCTTGAAAAAATTGAATTGTTTTATCATCATGCCTACAATAAAAAAAATCAAATCTGCATGTTTAAATCAAATGTTCAAATTGTCCTCCATTGACTTCCATACAATAAGACAATCTTGACTGAAAACCGTCTCTGACATGGTTCAGAATAATTGGAGTCATTTGACGACACTCATTCACAATTCTTTGGCGTAGTTCGTCCAAATATTCAGGGTGAGTCACAAAAATATTGGACTTGAAATGTCCCCACAAGAAGAAGTTCAGAGGGTTCAGGTCAGGAGATCGGACAGGCCACTACATAGGACCTATTCTTCCAATCCAACGACCGGGGTATTGCAAATTGAGGTATTGGCGAACTGGTGCGGCGCGGCGTAGTGCGGAGGAGCTCCGTCTTGTTGGAAATGCAATTGTTGTTCAACTAGTAGAGGATCGTTTTCCAGCATTTCAAGATAACTTTCGCCAGTTGAATTACCAGGAATAAACAGAGGTTCAATTAGGTGGTCTCCTAAAATTCCTACCCAAACGTTTAGCTTTTCTGGATGTTAAGTGTGAGCTTCTCGGAATACATGAGGATTTGTATCGCTCCAAATTCTACAGTTTTGCCGGTTAACCTCTCCATTAAGTAAAAAAGTGCATTCGTCAGAAAAGCAAACGTTGTACAAGAAATTTGGGTTATTGTTGATACGCTCGGCCATAATTTCGCAAAACTCTTGCCTTCGATCCCAATCATCATCATTCAATTCATGAATTAATTTAATTTTGTACGGATGGAACTTGTGTCTATGTAAAATTCTGAAAACGTTAGATTGACTGATACCGGAAACTGCAGAAAGTTGTCGTACAGATTGCGTATTTGGCATTAGTTGGACATGTCCCAATACCGCCACAGCTGCTCCTTCATCATTCACAATTCCAATGGGTGCCCACGTTGTTTGACGTGTTTCGGGAAATTTTTCCACTCACTATGGGATAAGAAATATACGAGGTGGCTCGTCTGAGATGGAACACCCTGTATTTTTGGGAGTGATTAATTTTTGGTAAAAAAAGTTTTTGACTTTCTACTACCCCATCTCGATACAAAAAAAATGTGGGTATCTTCCAAAGTTACTCCTTTGCATGATCTATACATCTATGTATATAGTTACTTCTTTTAAAATTGATTGCTTCCTTTCTTTGGAAGATTCCCACATTTTTTGTATCGAGATGGAGTAGTAGAAAGCCAAAAACTTTCCCAAAAGTTAAACAACACCTTTTACTGTTTTGCCATTTTTAATTTTCCTACCTATTTTAATTCGAACATCTTTTCTCTTCCTATAATGACCAAGATGAACCCCTCGCTAACTACCTAGGTAGAATATTGTATTGTAAATTTACATTCATTACATTTTGAACCTTGCAAGAGTACAATCAGAATAAACCTTGTCTTTTCTGCAGTACATCTTGTCAGTCATTTATCTTATCTTAACCTTTCCACAAGAGTTAATATAATTTTTGTGTTTGTTAATTATTCATACTCACGATAAAATAATCCTGGGTCAAAACGATAACACCTCTTTTTTTATACTTATTTGCAACACATTATATTATATGTATCAACACTATTGAAAAAAATATTCAAGACAAGAGAGAAAGAAAATAAAACAAAAAGAAAATATACATTTAAAACTGCGGTCCACATTTTTCTGAATGGTCAATGGACGGATTTTCTGCTCGGACTGGCCTGACGGCGATATCAACACATGTGCGGCCGCATGTTTCAAGTGTTGGGCTCTTGAAGAGCCGGTGAAATCGTCGTACGAAATAAGTAACTTATCACAAAATCTTCTATATATAATATCCTTAAATTTCGTTTTTATATGAGCGCACGCCTATGGTAAAAGAACGAAATCGGCTCCGCACTTCGTTTCGAGGTCACCGAGAACTTTGTGAATTTATGAATGAAAATAGTGGGAGTTGACTTACTGGTTAATTATTTTTACTGTGACTCAGGTGTACTGTATAAAATATAAATATTTTTTATAAAAAAACCATGTACTTTGAATTGTAAGCACCTTTTGTTTACGTAAATATTAATAGATGCCTGACATGTGCTAATTTTATTAATATGTATGTATTGACTTGTGTAAATACCGATGAATGTAAAAAACATCAATAAATTATCTATCTATCTATTTATCTATCTATCAATAGCATTGATAAATACACTGAATCTGAAATTAAAATCTTGAAATATTCATCCCAACTACCTACACAGAACGTTCTGGTAAAAGCCTGCCGGAAAACAACTACTTCCCCGGCTAATACCATGCTGGATATTGAAATACATCCGACAGACATTTATGCAAGATACCTCACGTCAAGATACCTCATAGAGGTTAGTCTCGCAGATATTTCTCGTCCATCCAGCATCAGGAACATGCTGAAATCATTCGAGTAGATCAGCTACAGATCAGTTTTGAAGTATTACCCCTAATCAGTGCAGTGAAGATCCAATCCAGACAGCAAAGTGCCTGGGACTCGATTAATTTTAACGAAGCTCTATTGCATGTATGAAACCTTCGTCTAAGAGAAAGATTGTTGAATAGTAACAGCTCTATCTCATGAACAAAGCCCCAAGCGGAGAAGAAACATCCCATGTACCAATACTTTACGTACTACAAAATACATATTTTGAAATAAAACCTCGAAATATTCATCTCTTCCAACTACATATACAGCAGGTTCTGGTAAATGCCTGCCGGAAAACAACTGCTTCCCCGGCTTTTACCAGATATTGAATTATATCCAACAGACATTTATGCATGATACCTAACAGAGGTTAGTCTTGCAGATGTTTGTCGTTGGTGTGGCAGTCATTTTATTTTACAATTTGAATTTTTTTCCACTTGAACCCTATCGTTCATATCCATATCATGGTGGTGCATAAACTAACTAGTCCACCATCTTGGAGGATCTATCACATTGTATTTAGAGTGATTTCATATTTGATACCCCTTTTATGAAAATACTAGAACATACTCATACAAAAAAGTGGCTAAAAAACTAGTCCAACATCTTGGACCGTTCGCCAAATAGGATGTAAAATGGCGTCACTTAGCCTAATCATCAGCATCAGTTTTGATGAGTGCTTCGAAATTCAGTTTAGGTTCTTTTATCACGATATTGATCAAATTTCTGTTCCTTCATTGAATCAAATGTATGGGTGACTAGCTCAGCAGTGATTTTTTCATTTGGGAGGAATAGAAATAAATTGAAAATTTTTCCCCGTCGTCATCTTTTCATGAGTTGGTTTTTTATAAAAATCATTGGGTCCATTATAGGCTTTTTCATGACGCTATTGAACAATTTGTTGCTTCTCATTTGAATTAAATATTCGGGAGATTACCTGAGACACACACGGGAGATAGGGGAATAATTGTTTGAAAATGTTTGTTTGAAGGTGATTGACAACGTTTCATGATCAATTTCATTAGTTTTGGCTTCCATTAACTAATATTATATAAAATGATTTAAAATTCCTAAAAGGAACAATACAAATGAAAAAATTAAAAACAATAGCTGAAAAAAACAATTATATTAAGCAAAAAAACCCTGAAATGAAATTACAGTGAAATAAAATACCAATAAAAAATAGAAGAATTAAACCAAAAGTAAAAAATTAAAATTGATAGATTCAAAACCAAGTTACTTCACGATGCTTCGTTTGTTAGTATCCACAATCGTCTTCAGTTGATGACTGGACTAATACCTCCCAGAGATGACTATTTATTATGGGTCATTCAAGTTCTTTCACTTATCTCTTTCCTCTTCACCAGTTTAGTGGAAGATGACCGTTTGGCGTGACTTGGCCATTTTTCGCTTGATTATGAGTTTCCATATATTGCGTATCTCTAACCTAGCTTGGCTAAATACATTGTTGGACTATATGTATGCGGCTTCTTGGAATTTCCTCCTAAACCAGTGCTCCTCCCTGTGTATGATCTCAGCTTGGGACCACCCGATGTTATGTTGATGGGTCCAAACATGCTCTGTTATTCCTGATTTGCTGTTTTCCCTTTGCTGTGTGTGTTTCTTGTGCTCGGCAATGTGAACTTTCAATGGCCTCTCAGTTTCACCGATATAGGATTTGCCGCACTCACAGGGTATCCGGTAAATTCAGTTCTAGGAATCGCAGTCCGCGTTTGGTGGCCCTGGTTTTCGTGAGGCTGCTACGGATAGTGTTTCCAGATCTGAAGCAGGTTCTGAGGATTTTCGGAATGGATAAGAAGAATTGGGTTCAAGTACAACATCAGAACATTATTACGCGTTAGAAATTTCCAAAGAGTAAAGAATTTCGATTTGACTTTACCAACTCAACACCAAAGCTAGCAGGATCCAGGATTATTGCTTGTTCAAATTATCCAGAAAGCGAAAAGAAACAACAAAAAAGCTAGATCTTCCTCTTGAAGATGATCACTTGGTGTTCGAAACACGTGTCGGGGTGTTAAAATAACAGTTTGGTGTTGGGAAAAAACTGTAGTAATATTTATTACTTCACCAAAGGTTCCAAACACTGCATCACAAGTATAGTACTGAGTGTTTTTTATTCAGTTCAATTCAATTCAGTTTATTTTCCCAAGAAGCAATGAATGCTTATAATTAGGGACTATAAATAACTACAAAGTATAATAAAATAACAGAAATAAATAATTTCATCAGTTCGGACTTCCATACTCTAATATGATATAATTGATTTGAAATCATTGAAAGAATCTGTAAAAAATTAAAAAGATTAGCTGAAAACTAACAATTTCAAAACTCTGAAATTACAATGAAATAACATACAAGCAACAACAAAAAAAAATTGAACTATTAACACGAGCTGAACGACACCTTCATAATATGGAATCATGGGAATGCAGAACTAGACACTTTCCTGAAGCACATCAACAACGTAAGTCCTTCCATCACTTTCACAATGAAGAAGAAAGTCCACAAAGAATTGCCGTTCTTGCCGTTGTCCAACAACGCATTTAGTCAAGCTAGCGTAGAGATACGTAACATATGGAAACCTCTAATCAAGCTAAAATCGACCAACTCCTGCCAAACGGTCATCTCNTTTCGGGTTCTGCAATACAAAGAAAGGTCTCGAAAAGGAACTAGGCGTCATCAAAAATGATCTTCAACGGAATGGTTACTACAAAATGATAGTGGAAGAGGCTTTAGCTAGAAGACAACAAGAGCTCCATAAGGAAGAGAAGCCGCCACAATCAGTACTTGTACTTCCCAACATCAGAGGATTGTCGGAAAGGATAAGAAGGATTGGGTCCAAATAATTCTGAAACCATTCTAGAAGATTGCCTCTGATTCCAATATTGAATAATTTTTTCAACAATATACTATGGTCAATTGAATCAAAAGCTTTGCATAAATCGAGGAACAAGAGACAACATTTCTTATTTTTATCAATTTTCATTTGGATTTGCAACACTACATCCATTACCGCTGTCTCTGTGTCGCTAGATATGCGAAAACTGTATTGACTTTTATATAGAAGGTTATTGTTTTCCAGATAGTTTATAAGCCTCTAAGATTTTTGCTTTATATTCTTCACATTATAAATGAACATGCATATTTTGAAATAGAGAGGGAGACAGAGAGAGAGAGAGAGAGAGATCTGGTATATGTAGAAAATTGAACCAAAGATATTTCTTAATTTCTTCTTTAAAAAACGATGACATCTAAATTGCTAATCATGGTTTATTATTCTCAGATGTATTCGATTCGATCGTGCAAAACATTATCGTGTGGGGTCTGTCATGTGAAAGTGAGGGCATCATTCCACCAACGACTCCAATAATCAGAACAACCATCTTGACAGAGTGGTCGGGATAGAGTCTGTGGATTTCGAAGAGAAAATCTCGATATTTCATCCGTTTTTACTTCTCTTTTCGGACGATATTCGTCTCGCCAGGAGCTGAAAACTCCATGACAAATATCGTCTTGCTCTGGTGGCTACATCAAGATTATTAGCTTGTGCTCATCTGAGCCTAAGGGCGGGGAACGAATAGTACATTCTCTGCTCTTCTCGTTACCCATAACGTATTCAATATCTCCCGGAGCGTAGGGCAACACCGGTGTCTTTCAAAACTGTAAAAGTGCCGTTGGTGGTAATAAAGTGCTTTATGTCGATGGATATCGGCTCAGACCGCATATGCTGGACATATGCCTCGCGGCAGGCGGTGCACCCATCACGCACACAATCCTGGCAGGCTATAATAATAATATGTTTTATTATCATAAGGCACAATCTTGTAGACAAAGCTTGTGTAGTACATACTTAAAAAAATGCAATACATACTAACTGAAATTAAAATAAAAATATAAATAGTGCAAGGGTACAAACTATGTTAAAATGGATATGTATATATAAAAGAGTAAAAGTTTATAAAAGAGTAGACATAAAAACTAACA
>WOGL01001028.1:0-12417 GCA_015342145.1 Leptinotarsa rubiginosa
AAAGTGTTTCAATTTAGGAATTCCCAATATTTTTTCATCATTTTTTTTTATAAGCTTCTAATCACAATGCATGTATATTCATTACTGTATTTGCAGTGAAACGTAATTATATCTAATTAAGGTCAATGTATTTTCAAAACATAAAACGATTCTAAATACAAGAATCGGTTTATGGCATCTAGTATGGAACAATAGATCATAAAATATAATCATTTATTGTTTTGCATACATTATGTATACACATTATGCATACACAAAAATATTTCGAGGTATTATAAGTTTTCATAGTAAAAATAAAATTTGGCAAACCTTAAGCTATAGTTCAGTTGAAATCTTAAAGATATATGTTTTTATGGAATTGTATCTCAAAATGGACTCCAACATAACCTTCTCAGATATTAGCATATATATCATCAAGAAACTTTCCATATAGGCATATGTTAGTGATATTGAGATGTTTTCTCGCTATAATATGAGTTATTAATACTATTATCTGGAAGACTGTAGGTAATTTCCTTTTGATTAATATCATTTTCATTCTAGTGCTTCCAGATTCCAGTACGAGCGAATTCCACACAACTTCACTGATGTCACCTCCACCTCCCACAAGTATGTTGAACAGTACCAAACAAGAGTTGGACATGATCAGTCCGCGGTACCAGGACAACAGCGCCTACTATCCTAACAACTGGAGCACAAATCCGACGTACAACAATAACTACTACTATAACCCGCCGTACAACCAACAACAATACCATCCTCCGCCGGTGGTGGTTTGCCCCTCTTTGTATTCCACGGTGAACCAGAGCCAAATCCATTTCCACCTCCATGCTTCGACAGAGAAAAGTGATCAATTCAAAAGTGACCAGTTCTTGAAGACTGAGCAATACCTGAAGAGTGATCAGTATTTAACAGACAGTTTACCTCTAACTTCACCACAGAGGGTGGATGTCATTCAGAATGCAACAAGTGAAGTGGTGCATACGGATCCTTTGAGGATCGATGACTCTGAGAGAGTGGCACAATCACAGAATGATGTGTGGAGGCCATACTGATATCAGTTTTAGTTTTATTTATTTTTTATTTGTTTTACAAGTGAAATGAAACGGGTTTGAGTTTCATTTGTTTTTGTTCTCAAATATTGAGTTAGTGACACAAGTTTCACAGTTTTGAGTAACTATTGAAACTATTGTAGAAGTTTCGTACGAATGTTCACACATTTTCATACTGTCAAACAGAAAAAATAGTGTAAAGAATAAACTCTATTTCTTTTCGATATTGTTATATCACACAGCATCATAATTAACATCCAGATTTATAATGTCGAAGCGTTCCACTCAAATCGAATTTTTCACGGTGAGTTTATCGATATTACTATAAAACATAACGAAATCATAATTAAGCTGATACAGAACGTTGAATGGAACTAGTACTTGACGAAACAGCTTTCTCAGCACGGTGTTCGTGAAAATATTACAGTGAACTGTGAGTTTTGAAATAAAAAAAATTAGAAAATAGAAAGTGGTCGTTTTCATTTTTATAAGTTCATTTCTATATCAACTATTCGAACGAAACCAAAGCACAAAGTGGTGTTTGTGATCCAATGTCAGAAAGCGCTGCTGTAAATCCAATCAGAGGTGCTGCGCTGGTTCACAAATGAAACATTTGAAGTAAACTGTTCCTTGGAAACCACCCAACATAACAAGTGTGCAAGACGAATTCCGCCAGAAAACAGACTATTGAGAAACATTTCATATAAGCACGTAGATGGAACCCAAACAGTCGCATTCGTGATTCAATATCAAGCCGTGCCTCGATACATCATGCATTTCCATATTAAGGAGAGGAAGGCTTTTTGATCTCTCAGTACAGTGACCTACTAAGTGTTTCATATTGATAATCAATCAATTTTCTGGGTGCCAGCTTCACGTGATTAAAGAGCATTAGTGTTATTCCTCAAGAAAATTGAGCCATGTATAGACCAGAGCTGGACATTTCAAAACCAAGTGCCCTTCATTTTAGTGACGTGGTACCTTAATGCACTTAGTAATTTTTCAATTTAACCCAAAAGGCAGTTCAGCTTTCTTTAGCGATATAATCGTTTCGCTGCTTTTTCACCTGGCATATGACTCCAATAACATTTAATTTGATCGACTTCCCATTATCAAAATTTTTTCATGGACTTTTCCAGAGGCCAGAGGGGTATGGCTTCCACATTGCCTTTGATTCCTTATTACATAGTATAGGTATCTCTGTAGTATACAATTCGGCTTGACAGATGGTGGATGACAATATTCCATGAGATGTAAAGAGCTTGAAACTATTCTGACACCAAGGACGCTCCTATGGCTTTTTATTTTGTTATTTATAACTTCTCCAAACTTCATCTCGGAGCAGTACCTAGAGGAATAAAATCCAGAATATTCATGGGTTCGTCCCGATTTAACTTTCTGTTGCGTGTTGGGCATCTTCAGTACTGGACAGGCGGTCCTCGATTGAAGACAAAATGTGAATAACAAAGAAAAGTACTTGATAAAAATAACTGCGTAAACGCAAGCGAGACATAAGTGGAACCACCTATTGGTGTGACACTTGGCAAGTTGACATGTAAGGGGTCGCCAGAAAATTTCAACTTTACGGTAACTGAAAATTGAATAATTTTTTTCAGTTTCCTTGCAGAATCTCATTTTTTGTAATAGTGAGATCACGAGTAGAACATTTGGAATCAGCTATTTTTCAGATTTTTTAAAAAAAGATTCATTTACCTCTTTATCAATGAATTTTCTACAATCTGTGTATATTTCAGAGGTTTCAGCAGATTCATTATCGAAGTTACACTATTCAATTTGATTTGTCACGTGCTAGAAATCGTACGCTGAACGAAAATACCTCGTTAATCTTCAGCTCGCACAAGTTTCGACTTTTGAGTATTGTCGTTCGTAGTTACGACAGCTGGTTATATAGAAAAACAGATTTTAACTTTCTTTTGACATAGTACTACCTCTTTCAACATTCTGTAAATTTCGGTAAATGTTATTATGATGCTGTTTGTTGAGAAAATGTGTGTCTATAGTTTTCGTTGATTTATAATGTTCTTAAATAACGTTGTGATGTATTTTATTTTTTATCCTTACTTCATATCATTTTGCGATTTGATATGTCCTTCTCTCCGTGCAAATACTGAGTTCAACTCTATAAAATCACTTGATCACTTACTGTGAGATGCGCTAAAACTTTTATTTCTTGTCATGATTAATATTTCCTCACGTTAATTTATCTTATTTTCAGGATTATTGAAAATTTGTATCTTCATTGAAGACACATCCTATATTGAATCAATTTGTATGTTAATTCGAAAAGATTTGAGCACTTGTGCAATACAAGCGAGTAACCTTTTTTCGAAAAATTTTTGAAACACTTTAGATGACACAATTTTATTGGCGTTCTGAAAATGAAATCACAAACATGTTTACAGTGTTAAAAAACAGAAAACCTTGAAAGCCAGAGCTCAACTCCTATCCGAAGAGCAGAGTCCATGGTACATTGATTGGCAGTCAGTCTGCGACTACCTTCGTCAGGTGGATAAACAACACAAAACGTGGTTCGAGAAGCACCAGCAGGATGTTCTACTGGTCCTCTCAGATAACTTCCCACCTTGATGCCCGCAGCAATTATCCTTATGAGGGCATCTGTACGTCAGTATACCAATAGGATTCCCTGATTTGGGTAACCGTTTTGTTTACCTGTTAAAGGAGAGTTTGTTTTCTGATAAAGATTTTACTTCTGCTTCTCAAAAAATTGGTGCCAGGCAGGTTCATGGAATATCCTTCTCTTAAGAAGGCGATAAAGTTGGATCCTAGGTTTGTTGACAGAATCAAGAGTTGAGAAGCACTTACTCTTGATCTGCCCTTATCAGATTCATATGATTCATGAAACCTTCTTGTGGTATTCATTAAGTGAAGCCAAACCCAGCAGTTCCACTTTTTTTAGTAGAACATATGATATAAGGTTACAGGTGTCATTGAAATTTGAGGTTGGTGGAGTGATATGTATTCAAGGTCGAGGAGTTTTGTTGTTTATGGCTTCAATATACTGACTGAAAGGTTTTCAAGATTATACCACAGACCTGACGTAGTGAAAAGATGATCTGAACCATCTGATAATTCTGTGAATCTCTACAGCATCCTAGTTTCATTGGATACGTTGTGCTTCCATCACAAAGGATCAATAAATTTTCTGATTTCATACCTAGTGCGTTGTTCAACACGTTCTTCAATTTCAAATTCAGATGAGAGCATCATTCGAATTTCATTAGTACAACCTTACAAAAAAATGTTTATGAAAAAATGAAATAGATATTAAGTGATTTTCATAAAATTTTTGGAGACTTCTGATTTCATATTCATATTCAGTTTGGGTTATCATGTTGGAATACACTTATCTGAACTCTGACATCAATTGATTTTATGTCATATTATAATTGTGTCGTTTGAAGTTTCAAATCCTAGTTCAAGCAAAATAAAATTGTTATTGTTAATTCAAAATAAGGTAATAAAGTTTATGAGTTGAAAATACAGGAAGTGGTATTGAAAATTTCTTGCTATATTATCTTTGGAAATGTAACCAACATCTATTAGCTCGTATAACTATTTTTTGTAACTTGGCTAGCTAAACATCATATCTGTATTTCTTTGTAGACTCATTCTTCCGGAATACTTATGACATGAAATAAAATGTAATAAATTGTTCAAGTTGGTCTCAACAAATGATGTAAATTTGTAGAGTTCTTAGATATTTCCTATTGTTATTTCGAATAGTGTCTGACTGTTACTTTAATGTGATGTTCTTTTTATGTCTCGCAATAATTCTTAATCGAATATTCATTCCGTACCGTCAATCAAAAACGTACATATCAAAATCTATACATATGTGATTATAAATACTATATATTTACTTAGATGAACTTGCATTCTTCAAAATAATTTATATTGTACCTAAATAGAATATTAATAAATATCTTACAATTTTGGAATACTTCCATTATTTCTTTCGGTCTATTCGGACTAAAAATATTGGATAAATATTGCGACTAGTATTACAATACCAGTTAATAGAAGCTTGATGAGTAATTTGAATTTTCATTTTCATATCATCTTTAGGAGTGGTTGCCAAACCTAATTATTTGATGAGTTAAATCTCTGGCTCTTGTATACAAAATGCCCAACTATGACGAACTCTTTCATCAAAAATTCAATGTTTATGTCTGGTGGAAAATAATTTTAATTTCTCCTGTACGATTGGGGTGAAGATTACTTGTATCATCGAAATGTTGTTGAACTTATTATAAAGAGAAATACCATTTCCCAAATACGATAAAAACTGGAACTTGAC
Organism: Leptinotarsa rubiginosa; assembly: GCA_015342145.1. NCBI lineage: Eukaryota > Metazoa > Arthropoda > Insecta > Coleoptera > Chrysomelidae > Leptinotarsa > Leptinotarsa rubiginosa. Next base: position 5,392 of record WOGL01001028.1, read on the forward strand.
TCATCTGTTCACTTTTTGAAAATTCTTTCAAATTAAATTAGTTTGGTAAAACCTCTCAGTTTAGAAAATAATGAACAACTAAAAAATATTATCATAACTATAACAACGAGTTTCTGTACTGATAAAAATCACGTCTTCTCTTCAAATGTATCAAAATGCGTTTAAAGACACGACACTTTCATAGTCAACAAAATCGGATACTGACAGCTTGTTCTCTGGAACGAGCTTCATATACCAGTTTTGTCAGACCAAGATATTTTCTGAATTTTAGGTTCATTTCATAAATCTCAGAATTCTCGTATTTTATTATTTTATCCTTAAGATAATCCAACACTTAGTTCTGTTTAAAATCTGTTGAAGTGAACATGTAGTATGAAAATCTAATTTTATGTTTGGATTTTAAAAAATTCGTCATTTGTCTTTTGGAAAAGTCAAAGATTCACGAAGATACTAAATTTCAAATCGACTTTGAAGAATACCCATGAGTTTCAGCTATAATATTGCAACGTTCATCGTAACAAACTTTTTGATAGAACGTGTTGTCCTTGAGTTTAATTAAACAAGGTGAGAGCATCATAAATTACACATTATAAAATTCTCAACCTAAATGAATTTCACTCTTCGACGCACCAAAGCATATAAATGAAAAATTAGTGAATAAATTTTTTTTTTGATGAACTATATTATATTATAAAATTATTTGATTGATGAATTATTGACTGTCCGAAAATACTTTTATTGACTTATGTATGAGGTGCGATTCTTCCAATCTCTCCGCACAAAATTCAATAGCATAAATTTTCGCTTGAAATACAGTCGTTTAGGTTCCTAGGCAGGTTGGTATCACTGACCCGGGTCTGTGACTGAAAATACCTGCACCAGAACCTGAAGGTGTTTTTGATTCATCTGTGAACCAACAACTATCTGCTCTTAATATTTCCTTCTCCCGGAAGGTCCAATCCTCTCTACTCAGGGACAGTATTGTATAATGCAGTCCACTAGCCCCAACTGGCCACTGTCATTTAAGGAAATACTTCCATAAAATGTGGCTAGTGGACACACCTTTATGCAGGATGTGTGAACAGGAAGATGAGACTGTCAGGCATGTCCTATGCGAGTCTTGGTCTACACCTGCTGATATAAAGGAGATGTCTCCCAGTGACCTGTCCACCTTCCTGGAAAGGACAGGATGGACGATGACCNTCTCCAGAAAAATGTGGAGAGGAGGTAGATCTAGAAGGATATCCATGGCCGCTGACGGTGTGGTACTCATGGCACCACTGATGGCCAGACAAGCGTGTCTCTGTACGCTATAGAGCTTCGCCTGAGCCGTTTTCTGTAAAGCCTTTGGCCACCAGGCAATTGCTCCATAAGTTATCATTGGTCTGACAATCATCACATGAGTCCAATGGATTTGTTTGGGACCTATATCCCAAGTTTCAGCACGAATCCTTCAACATGTCCTTAGAGACAGTCTGGCTTTGTGTAAAAGGTTTTCTAAGTGAACGTTCCAGGTGAGTTTTTTATCAAGAACAAGGCCAAGATATTTCAGCTCCGTTCCAAATGGAATGACCTCATCATTGAGAAAAAGTGTCGTTAAATCATCCACTTTTCTCCTCCTGGTGTAGGGGATATCACAGTTTTGCTGGGGTTGACAGAAATCTGCTCCCTCAGGCACCAACTGCGAACAACGTCCATCGTGTTCTGAATGATATTACAAGCTACCCTTCCCGACGTGGACCTTGCCAAGATGACAAGGTCATCTGCATAAGCTCACAGATCTACTATTTTTCTATCGAAGGCATCAAGCAGACTATCTATAAGGAGCGACCTCAGAAGGGGAGATAGTACCCTACCTTGAGGGCAGCCTCTGGTCACCCTGAACCTAGTGGCCTTGCCTTGAAGAGTGTTTTTTTTAATATATTGTAATGGATTTTCATCAAGTATCGGTCAGTCATATCATATTTTTTCCACCATATAAATGCCTTTCAAAGAAGTGTTCAATGTTGCTGATCGACCGGAGTCATTACTATTCATACATGGGAGTTATTATCAGCAGTACATTGTCATTAAATTAGCATGCTATAAATCTGCCTAAAGCAATATCGAATTAGCTAGTTTTTTTTGTCTGTGACAGAAGTAGGTATTCAATTCATATATTCAATACGTCATGACCGTGTCACTTTTGACACGGTCATGAGCAAAAATGAGTGACACATCTTTGTGTGAACCAACAGAAAAATTCATCGTTTCAGGTATCCTCACTAGTATTGACTTTCAAAAAAGTAGGTTTATCACCACGAAACTGCACAGATGTTTTCCTAAACAATATGAAGAACCCGACATAAGACCAATGCTAGATGTGGAATGGGATGAATACCTCATACGAGTAAGTAAGGCCAATATGTGTATACAGCTCCAAAAAATTTATTGCTTTTGGGATATGATGGTGCATTGTGGTGTGTATGAAATCTGCATACTCACATATATTCTCAATACAACTAAAAACATTTTTTCAAGACATAACCATGTACAAGTCAGTTCAGAATCTCACTGAATGGAAGGATGAAATGGAGCCTTCTCCGTTTCAGGAGGTCTACATGCACAAAATGTCCATCTTTAGAGAGTTCTTTCTGGAAAACCTCATTGCTTCGGATTGTTGAAAATACCGAATAGTGAATACACCAGCAACCACCGTAACTGAGGGCTTTTTTTGGAATTTTCCAATTACACTAGATTACACTAGTCAGGTTGAAATTCCAATATTTCATAATATCGAAAAATAGTTCTTTGAAATAAAAAATCATTAAAATAATCAATTGTTATTCTAAAATATTATAGACCAACAACATGACTGAATTTGTTTCGTAATATTGTAATTTCTGAGTTACATGCCTTATCACAAAGCAGGGATCGGTTCGAAATAAATACTGGAATTCTCACTGAATACTGCTCTTTTAGAAGACACCTGAAACAATAGGGCTGTATGATGGATATTTGTTGCAAATAATGCAAAAAAGGGAGAGACAACCCCTCACGTTTAATACGAAAGTTAGGCGGCATTGAACCATAGCAGAACGTATTCAATGAGGATTGAGTGGGTTTATAAATCATTGTTGGCAATCATGATGACAGTCAAAACTGTCAAATTCATTAGACAAAATAAATGAGACATTTGACATATTTGAATCATTCCTTATATAAAAATGAAATATAAAAACCATACAAATCTTATCGAATACAACCAATTTTGAACTGAACGGCAAAATTTCATGTTGCGACATCTAATGGAGTTGGATGGAGTTACAAAGTTTAACACAATGAAACAGTGTTACCAGCAATGAGATATACAATTCTGCCACTATTCCATTTTCTACTTCATTCACCTCGAAAACCTATAGGATGAATAAGAAGTGGTTGATTTTGAATTTTTACATTGAAGTTTACCTCTTGTACCTCGTTTCTGTGTTAAAAGAAATTGAAACGTTCAAAGTTTTATCTTATGTTGTGGTTATTGCCAAAAATATAAAAGCGATTTTTCACTGATGGCATAGAAAAATAAACCTCATACTATTTTCGATAGTTTTTTGTAGTGAGAAAAGTTCACTTTAATGTTGAAGTTTAAAACATGCGATTATTTCAGAGATAAATGGAGTGAAAAATGGCATTTGAAAAAATTCATGAAATGTATATGAATTAGTGAAAAATGTTATCCAAAACTGGAGCAAACATCGCCTTTTGCTTCCTTAGATCAGATGGCCGGGAAGTCCATGGCCTGATTCACTGCGACCTTTTCAGATCTATTGTGATGCTCCTTGGTTATTAGAGCTCATTATCTAGCTTGATGCCTTCGATGAGACTCCATAGCCTTGACAGTGACCCCTTTATATAGCTGGCAACCTCTGGTTTCTCTTCTCCGCATCTTGCTTGTCTCAGCCTTGCTATCGCTTCGCATTCACAGAGCACATGCAGTGCGGTTTCTTCCTCTTCTTGACAGAACCTGCATTGGATTTCTTCTGTCATATGTTTCCTGAGTCAGTTGTGCCCCGTTGGTAGACCCACCACAGTCATTACAACCTCACGGTTGTGGTTCAGCAGGTCTTCCGTGAATCTGATTGATGGTTTCTTTATGAACTCTTTCGCTTGCCTCATTCCTGTCTTTATAAATGCTTTCGCTACCCCGCAGAAGGGTCCTAGGATGATAATATCTTTGGATGCGTCTTCCCGGTCTAGAACATCGACCTCCTCATTGCCCTTGTGACCCTCATGTCCGGGTAACCAAGCTAGAGTGACCCTATTTTGGGCACTTAGCTCCTTGAGTCCTGAGAAAACTTGAAATGAGCTGAGCGCCTTAATTGCCACCTGTCTGTCGAATAAAATTGCAATGGTTTTATTTGTGACCTTCTGCCTGTTTATTTCCCCTATACAGTATTCGATGGCCGCTACTTCTGCCTGGAACACAGTTGCATTATATCCGAGGCTGAGTGCGATTATCGTCTTTGCTCTGCCTCCGTATATATCGGCCCCCACTCTTTCTTGGGTCTTTGAGCCATCTGTATACCAAGTTTCTTCTGCTCTTACCGGTAAGCAGTTTTGCCAGTCCTCTCTACTTGGTATGATGATTTTGAAATCTTTTTGAAAGTTGTACCGCGGAACTGTGTTATCCACGGGCATTCGTAGTAATGGATCTGTCTTCAATTCATTGTACAGTTTCAAGTATTCTACACCGTGTGACTGGCTGATTGGGGTTTGCCCCTGCATTAGCCTGTGTGTCATCTGTCGACCTTCTCTTTGTATGTAGATGTGCAATAGTGGAAGTCCGAGTAGGACCTCAAGTGCTGCAGTTGGGGTCGTTCTCGTGACTGCCGCGACACTTAGGCACGCCAGCCTTTGCATGCCGCCTAATAGCCTAGCCATACCGGATTACCTTGTTCTTGTCCACCAAGTCACTACACCGTATGTTATCATGGGTCTTACTACCCTTGTATAAAACCAGAGTGTCATTTTTGAGTTCAGCTCCCAGTTTTTCCCGCACATGATTCTACAGATTCCCAGAGCCATCGTGGCCTTTGGTAGTGTTTTTGGATATGGAGGTTCCACGTGACCCTGTGATCGAAAGTCACACCTAACTTGTGAACACGACGACAGTAATTTTTTGGGCATTCACTGAGAGGTTCTAATACTCGCACCATCCGCCGACGATGTTCAAGGCTCTTTGCATGCGCTCCGAGATGATGCCTGCAAACTTTCCTTTTGTGACTATCACCAGATCGCTCTGCATATCCCAAGTAATATATGCCTTCTTCAGATAGCTTTCTGAGGAGATCGTCTACTAAGGTTGCCCAAAGCAATGGCGATAGTACGCCTCCTTGTGGGCATCCCTTCTCTGTTCTTACCTGTAAGGTAGCCTCTCCTATAGTGGTGTATATCATCCTTCTTTCTGGGCTGGCTTTTATCCATCGACAGACAACAGCTTTTGCTTCTCACTACATAAGCTGTTTGTGCAATATTTCCATAGATGGCGTCATAGTACCGCCATATTGAAATTGGGAAAATGGCTTCGATGCTACCATTTTGAAGTGTCATTTGTGTCATATTTCTAAAGAGACAATTTTAGAGTCTAGCAAATGGTATAAAAATCTACATGGTTCTCAACTTGGGTTCATTATAAATTGAAAAATTCCATTAGAATATATCGAATTTTAAATATCTCACCCCAGAAACAACTAGGAGGCAACGTGTCTAGCAATCAATTTATCCTGATCCTGCATTTTTTTCAGATTTTCGCGGCATTCTCAAGTCAGTCTTTTTGGTTCATCAATGATTTGCTGTGACCTCACTTGGTATATTTGATAAAAAATGTTGCGGTTCAATCAATTATTTTTTCTCCTACAACTTCAATGGTGAAAAATCTCAAATATTATCCTATCTTTCACATTTATGTTTGGATTTCCAGAAACGCAGGAAGTATGGAAAAAGTTTATGGTCTCTCAGAAAACCTGTCATGATATTTCGGAACGATGAATATCTGGGAGATGATGCTGATCTCTGGATACATATCTCAAAAAAATATCGATTTTCCTTGAAGATGGACTGGTACGAAATTGGAAAATGTCATTTCGTTTACTATTTGCAAGAAATCATGAGAAAATTTGTATGAACCACCCAAAACAATTTCTGCGAATGTCAATAAATATAATAATTAAACATTTTAGCGACAGCTGGCTTACATCACTGTTTCTATTAATCATAGGGTAATAGGAACTATGATGTTTGAGGTATGTATGAATATTATCTTCTCAATACATAATTATCAAATGGAACATCAATGCTCAATTTCAATATGCAAATATTTTGATTTTTTGTACTGTTGTATCTGCGTCTCAACGGCATCGACTGCTTATTCGGTCATTAGTATCGTATTCTGAGTGATCACTGTTGATAAGTACCGGAGCCACCAAGGGAGCATCATAGCTATTCGTAGTTCATCAGTCATGTAACGGGATCATTACAACTTCAACTAAATGAATTCTGCTCGAGGCAGGGATCAAACTCACGACCTTTCGATCATGAGTCGTTCGTGGGTCGCACTACCACTTGCGCCAATTCACTGCTCGTTGTACTGTTTTGTATATCACACTGTGCTACTGTGTAAAAATATACTGCGAAATGAAAAAATCGTCGCTGCACGCAATAAAATACATTAAGAATGAATTAACAGGTTATGTTAGGTTGAGTCCAAAGTGAGTGGGTCTCCACCGCAACCCGCAAGGGTTTATTGTGGCTCACACCTATTCACACTCGACCAAATAAACCCATCTTCTTAACGAAGCCGAGGTTGTTCATGTTAGATGGCTCTGCCGAACTCAAAAAACCTGATTCGGTCCCCAGCGGGGCTGTGTATATGTTCTGCTGTTTCATTGTTAATGAGGTAGTCGGATAGTCAAGGTGCAAGGTTTCCACCTTGATACCCGCGACAACCTTCCCATATGAGGGTTTTTGCACGTCAGCTACACCTGACGATGC
>WOGL01001029.1:0-12411 GCA_015342145.1 Leptinotarsa rubiginosa
TTCACCATTGACAAATTTTCTAAAATAATGCATCGGAGTATAGGGAACATCGGGAGCCAGTGGTAATTCTCCTTTCCATGGTGCAATGGGTTGTATTGTTTGTGTTTTTACTGCTTTCCACAGTACTGTATCCTTATTGGGACCTTTTCCCCTTTTCAATTGGTTTGATACATCATTGAGAGGCAAATCGTCTTCGTCAGCTTGATTATTTTCATCTTCAGCAGGAGAAATATAATGAGCTAGGGGGGTATCATCTTCAGAAGACCAATCATATTGATGGCCAGGGTCATCCAAAGTATTTCCTATTGGAATATCTTCATCACTACTATCATCTAACATGGAGTCTTCAGAATCCTCAGCATTTCGTATAATTCTAGTTAGTATTTCTGGATAATTATCTTTTGCGTTTCTTCCATAAAAAGTGGTAGGGTTCATTGCTGAAAATATCAATGTCAATTCATATCGGTCCACTGTGACTTTGAAGTAACATACCTGTTTCTGGGTAAATTTCCAACTATTCATCTTATTTCAATGATTATTATAATGGTAAACTGATTTTGAGGCATCAACTTCTACCACACGTATTTTTATTACACCTTTCACACAGTAATTTACAGTAGTTTAGGCCATATAAACCTTCACTAATGAAGCAGCCATGATACAATGGCCAATGTGTCAAATCTCATCATTATTTCAATTAATATCTTATAGATGGCGGTAAAATATAGAAGTGAAATCGTCCATATGTTACTCTGGAGTAACAATGAGCTTTCATTGGACTTTGAGATGGAAATGAAGACAAATCATGATAAAATATAGTACGTTACTCTGAAGTAACACAGGGCCATAGAGGGATAAATGAAAACTGAAAACATTGATTCAGCTGCATTGGTCCAGACAAAGTTCATACTGGCCGAGTTGAAGATCTACTCAGTAGGAACTGTTATTATATATCTTTCTTGTAAATTGCTTAGAGGAATTGTAAGAGCTTGTCGATCTTTGTTGGTTTACATAAACTTATAAACATTATAAATAATTTCTAGACATTTCCTGGAACTGCTCATCTTTGTAGACTGGTATCTATAACAAGGAAATGAACAAATTATTGTCAGACCTTAAGTTAAAGTAATACTTTATCACGACGTTTACACTAGACAGTTCACAAAACCAAAAACAATCGAAAACGTGTTTCGCTATATAAATAGCTTTCTCAAATGTTTTTATACTGACTAAATTTTACTTGATTTGAACTTCATGTAGTTACAATTTGGATCACCTACGTAATGACTAATCATTTTATTGGAATTGGAAAGTTTAGAAACTTATAATTACTAAATGACGGAATTTTAAAATAATATATTTGAATTTCAAATGGGAGATTATTATTTTTTGATAGTTTTCAGTTTTAACAGATAATTATAGACTTTTCAGAAAATATCTCTTCTGTTTTATATATTTAAAATGAATCAAAATAGTTGTGTTACAAAGAACAGTATATTAAATGGAAAAGTACCTACATCTATTTTATTGTTGATAAAAAGACTATGAGCGATTAGAAACAATTTTCAAACAACCAATTGTAATGGCAATGAGATTAATTAACAACTTTTTGATAATGAAACTAAAATAAACCTAAATCGAAAACACAGCTTTTTAACAATAAAGTTAAATAAGCTAACTTATAGAATTTGACTGTACTATAACTAGGATCCGTCTAGACGTGCGCTAGGTCGATCTTCAACCAGACACTACTACAAATAAAATGCGATATTTTTTTAATTCTTAATAGGGAAGTGTTGAAGCGTCAATTGAATTCTCTGTTGAATATTTATTTCGATATCTTCGGAAGAATGCTTAACGAAATTTGTTCACTTATTTTGGAAATTTCGTTGCACTTATTCATATCTTCGGGCTACAAATTATTAGTTGAAGATCGTTTCAGTTGGGGAAAAATCGTATATGAAACACGTTTATAATGCGAAAATAATGAAATTAGAGTAATCACTGTTTTCGTAATCTCCAAAATAGGGTCGTTCAGTCAAATAATCTAATTTGTGAATTTTTATATATTTTGACAGTGCTTGTCATCAATACAATGGCGAAAATTTCAAATCGATAGTGTTTACCGTTATCAAGATTTGCGTTTGTCGAAAACTGGGGTGACGTCACGAGATATCTGCGATTGTTGGTACAGCATCTGAACACGTATGAACTATCACAAAGCGAAGCATTTAATGTTTGATGTTCGAATGAAGATGTGATTAGTCCAGTAGAGTTTTATTGAGACAAACACAAGTAATCGAGCACAAGTGAATTCATTCAATATTATGGAATATTTCAATAAGAGTTAGGACAGCCAAAGTTGTTTAAAAGCAGTTCTGTAGTTAAATTTTTCACAGCAATGAGGAATAAAAGTGAAGCTATAAACTGGATAATTTTCAAATTTCTAAAATATACATTTCTTGTTAACAATACGACTAGGTATATTGTTCAGGACTCTCATCGTTTCAACAAAAAAATGTAGGAATATGATCCCAAAATGTGAACATAATAAAATCCACTTCGATTATTGAACATCGTATTTGACTGTATTGGTATGTTCAGCTAACAAATGAATGATTGTCCACTATATTCGATAATTTATACTATTACTTTCTTCACATAGGCATTTGCAAGTATACCCATATCACTATTGAATACGTTCTGGGGCTATATTAACCTCTGAATTTCCACAATATAAGTACACCGCGTACACAGAAACATCTGAAACTAATGGCGATTCCTATAGCTGGTTCCGATGTTCATATATCTGGTGACGTCACGCCCGGTGAGGCTGGTTTATGAAGCATCGGAGTTATCCATATACTGTTTTTGCCAATGAATTTGCCAATGCGAATGAATTTCATTTTTGGATGAAAAAATAAAAATGAACCTAGTATAATCTAGTTTCATAACATACCGTTATCGAATGATCAATATGAATATACCAGTGAGAGGAGCTTTCCATGTGTTCGATGAATGGGGCCGATATCTCCAAACCATGTTCAGTTTTTACAAGAAAAAATAGGATAAACTGTACTTAAATAATTGTTTTTTTTTTCTATCCTGAAGTATTCCAACAAAAATTTATTGGAGGTGCTTCTGTTTTGATTTGGTTTGATAAATTCTCATTTGTCATATTTATCACTCTCCAACATTACTAATTTGGTATCAATATTGCATATTTATACGTTTGTACTAATAGGATTTTTTGTTTCAGTACGAAAGGAGAATGAAGAGTTCATAAATGCGCTGCATAAAAGAAAAAATTCTTCGACAGTTACTCCCGTCCAAAATCTAACGTGAAGTATTCTAGGGAGATGAACATACACTATTTGATTTATTCAATGGCTTCTGAAAATGCTTCGTTAATATCTCATTGGATCAAATACTGTTGAGCTCCACATTTTTACTGTATTGCTGCTATTGTATTTTGCCTCTTCCTCTTATCATTCCAGTAGGGAGTTTGATAGCATTAACATCAGAACAGGTTTTTTTTCAAACGGAAAGCTTCAAAGAATACTACGTGTAAACTAGTGTTTCGTTTTTCTTGACTAAGTACTGTGGCTTATTTACATCAGCATATATTGTGAAGTCATTTTGCAAAGTGGATTCACAGTTATTCTCAATTTTCGGATTTGTGAAGAAACTGTTATGACTGGGAAAGAATATTTCATTCAAAGTTTTATAGGACTTGAGGAGTGTGCACCAAATAACTTTTTTATATTTGAAATGTTCTTCATAAATTCAGGTAATTCCCAAGTCACATCAGATACTTCACCTTGAGACAAACATTTTCTGAATTTTTTTGTGTTGTGAATGAATGAACAAAGTTTTAATCGAATGTACTTTTTGAACTAATGTCGGTGTTACTGTGAGCTACAAGAATAATACAATCAAATCAGTAATTAAAAACTGCCTTAAAAGATAATATCATAAAAGTCATTTAAACAATCATACTTCTCTAAAACGGGTAGTTTGGAGTTCTACGTTACTCTAGTTACGGGATTATTTAGGTACCTATCAAGATATTGGTAATGATTTATGACAATCTATAAGTACTTTCAGGATTCTAAAGGCGGATTTCCACCAAACGGACTCGCTTACACCAGTTTCGTTTTCAAAAACAGAAACAAAAAACTTGTTTTAGTTGCGAAAATAAACTCGAAACTCGAACTTCACGAAATAGACAAAAACTAGTCTGATTCGCGTGTTTTCTTGTGGTATGTTTGTTTTCGTTTTCACTACACGAACATTTTTCATTATACCTTCTCTAGACTGTTTCTATATTGGGTTGCAATTTTTTCATAATCAAATTTTTTGAGCGAAACGAGAGAAAGCTAAAAACCAGATACTAGAGGAATCATTGTTGAAAAGACGAAAAGATTATAGAACGAATAAAATTTTGTCAGATTTGATAAATGGTGATATAGGAATGAATGGAACAGAGATCATCATTTCGCAATTTTCTAAGAATGTTGAATTACTAATTTGAGAACTCGTTGAATGTACTAGGACCAAACGTTTTCAAACAGAATACAAATTACAGATATGTTATATTTGAATCGGAGCCGTTCAAGTACTAGGTAAGCATATTCATTGAAATTATTTACAATAATAATTGTAAGGCCCTCCATCATCCAAAACCAAGTCATCAAATGTTTGTTTTATCTTTACTGTTGGTGGAAGAAACTTGTTGCCTAGTAATCTAAATAGGTCACTTCTTAGACGACAGCATTCTCTGTTTCAACATTTTACAATTTGAAGCAAGTATTGACTTTCACGCACATGTTCTGTATACCATTCAATGTCTGGGAAATCAGACAGATCTTGTTCGCTCGCCCAACATATTTTGCAGTAACATGTTAGCCATCAATTTCCATTGAACTCCATACTTCAGCACATTTCCTGCAAACTCGCAATTGGATCTTTCTAGATGTTCATCTATTGTTACGCCACGTTCATCCAAATGAGACCCAAAATGGTCATGAGGCAATATCAAAGCAGTCAGGTCACGACTAAGAGGAGCCATTCTGCGCTCTACTCTGTTATACGCACTTCTGCCAGGAGCATTGATAGCTAAAAACAATGCATCGAATGGTGTCGCTTAAAGTTTTGCATAGCAAACTTTATAAATTTTTGATAACGCAGATTTTCATCTGGCCTTCCATCAACCGTCATGATTACCACTGGTTTTACTAATCCGTGGTCACTTTTAGCTAATGCTTGAAAGTTTGAGAAGCGTCTCGAATTCCTGCGCCAGATTATTAGCAGTAGATGAACTATGCTTTCCACTTGGGGTAGCAATGTATGTTGTTCTAGCATACTGGAAGTGATCTGCTTCTCTCACAAATAAAGCAATATCCGCAATTGTTCTCAATAGTAAAGGTTGATCTTCTCTTAGGCTAGGATGTTCCACTGAACCCCTCAGGCATAGAGCAATTTAATTTTCTATAGCTTCCTGAGATGGTTTTGCTATCGGATGTTTATATGTATTTTTTCTGTTTTCGCATTTCTATTGTGTCTTCTTCCTGTTCTTTAGTATTTGAAGCTGGCTGTATAATTAGTGTTTTTTCTACAGGCTTACAGGTATTCGCTGCCTAAACATTGAAACATTCTATTAGTACTGTTAAAGATTCTCTTATTTAGCTATGAAAATATGAAGGTGTGACCAAAAACGGTCGTTATACACAAACTATATTGAGTACCTTTAATATATTTACTTTACTTCAACCTTACANAACGTTTGTAAGTGTTATGTGTCGCGTAATACAGGACTATGAACTCAGACATAATTATTTGCGACAGAATTTAAGAAAAAAATGAGTAAAAAAATGAAGGTGTGACCAAAAACGGTCGTTATACACAAACTATATTGAGTACCTTTAATATATTTACTTTACTTCAACCTTACATGACATGACATTTAAATTATTGTTTTTTAAAAAAATGTAAAGAGAAAGGTTTTGGTGATTTCTAATACTTCTAGTGTAGTGTAATATTTCTAGTATTTATGCCTAAAATGGTTTCGTCACTCACCTTAGAATAAAACGTAGTAGATTGGATTTATTCTTAGTCGCTTGCAATTCTTCTTCAATTCTCTTTGAGACAATAATATTTAGTTCATTGTCGAACTTTACTTGTAAAAACAAGCAACTACCTATCAGTTGCTGTCGCCGACCATTTTCACATAGCGGACTTTGTTTACAAAAACACAGACAAAACACCAAAACCTTTTAATCTTTCCTCCAACCAGCAGGACATTTCTTTGTTGACAAAAATAGTTACCCGCGACACAAGTTTGTTGTGGTTTTGTTCGTTTGGTGGAAATTCGCTCAACGTGATTCAAATAAAAATCATTGATTCCTAGTTATTTCAATTCAATTGATAACATAAACATGATAATATGATCAAACAGATCAATAACTAATTGAATTTTGAGAATGAAGGCATGGAAATAAAGTTGTATCTCAACAGAGTAAACCAAATTTATGGAGTTTTTGAAGTTTCATTACTTCCTCCAATATTTTAGATAATTTTACATATTTTTGTATTACAACTTTCAAGTACCATTCCATTAAACAAAATGTGTACACTTTTTCGGCACCAGTTTTATTCAACTGTGTAAAACTACTCAGGATAAAATACTATAACAGTTTATTCAATGGAATTGAACGATACTTGATAAAAATCCATAACATGCGTATTTATTTAGTTGTAAGACTTTCTTGCAACATTTTCAGTGCAAAAAACCGCAACACAACTATACAACTAGATATATCCCCGTATTGACAAGTATTAAACACGCCATCGTCCAGGGTGACTCTACAGGAACTACGTCGATAGACATTGCGAAAAGTATACGTGTATTAAAATTTTACAGTGTAGGATGACGTCTAAAACAATTCATCTAAAATAATTTCATTTTCCTTACGCTTCCAATTATACCTGAAATAGGCCCAACCTTTTTTATTTTCAATTGATCATCCTACATTTTATTGTGGATTTAGATTTTATATAAAATTCTAGATCTGTTTCGTATCTCACACTTCTTTCTATCTTGCAGAGTTTCCGGAATTTTTTAAATTTAATATTAAAAATTGAATTTGCAGCACAATTTCCATTTGGATATATTTCTCATTCATGTTAGGTCTATACCAAACGATTAATAGTCCAAATTTGACAATTTTGACCAATTCTTGATTGTCAATATTCAATAGTTTTGATGGGCACCCTGTATAAAAAATCACATAGTTGAACCAATAATTGTTCATTGTGAACCTTTTTTCTAAAAGTTCCATGAGAAAAACATAGTAATATTTTAGAAATTGAAAATATATTCCAATGAGAAATGTCCTGCAATGCAATTTTTCTTATTAAAAGTCAAATATTTCGAATAAATGATACAAAAGTTAAAAGTAGGTAATATAAGATAGATCTAGAAGTTCTAAATCTGTAATATAATGTTCTATTGAAAATGTTCAATTGAAAATGTTCGAGTCTATTTCGGGTATCATCGGAAGTGTTCGGAAGGTAAAACTAATTCAGCTGATTTCGACTCAATATCATATTCCCGTACTAACAAAATTTTATAATTTTCCTACTTATACTTTTCGCAATATCTATCGAGGCAGTTTCCGGAGAGTTATCCAGTCTAGTGAAATAGGTTGCGTTTATGTAAAATGTTTTTTTGAAAATCTCACAATGAAGTGTTCAACCCGAAAAACTACTGCGTAATATAAACCACTGAAGTCCAATCAGTCAGTAACGACAGATTGTGGAAGGTTATATACCCAAAAAACCGTAAGAAATATAGAAATGAGTTTGAATGTTCTCTACATGAGAATATGGAAACTGATAATTGCTTTTATATTCAAATAAACAACAACTCAACGTGTTATATGTGATGCAATATAACATGCTTATTCAAGTGACAATTTATTGTGAGATTGTCACTGAACAGTTTACAAAACCACAACACGTGTTTCACTATACAATACCTTCCTCAGGTGTTTTTATGCTAACTAAATTCTTCCTAATTAGTGCTTTATATCTATATTAGATACTTTTATTCATATTATGATCTTCTACTCGTGGTTTATGATTTTACCTGACTATTAACTAAAAATTGATGATCACTTCTATCTTCAAATAAATACCAACTCAACTCCTTATGTCATGGAAGATAGCCAAAGGTTGCGAAGGGATTATTTACCAAGTATAATGTTCAATAGTACCTTCCATAATTCACCACTAATGAACGTAAATAGTTTCTGATTTCTAATTTGAAAAACTAAAAATATTGCATCAATTTGTAGACACAAGTATATAGTTACAATGTTGTAAATGAAAAAGCGTATTCGGGTTTGCAGTTTGAACGATTCTAGTAACAGAGATTATTGAGAGTAGACTCGCGGAAAACTCTTCAAGTGTCAACTGTGAGGCATTTGACAGTTCATTTAGCTAACCCAAATACGGCTAAAGACATCGATTATTTTTATTTTATGAAACCTCCATAATAAGATATAGGATTACAAAAAAAAAATCAGAGATTTTTAGTTGAAAAAAGTCATTTTTGATCTTTTAATGGACTGTAAAATGTCTATACATATATTTTTCTATTCTTAATAATAGTCAAAAATCTTCGCAATACAGACCTTATTTTTAATACGAGTTTCACTACAATACTTGTTTTCTCAGATGGTCTGTGTATTGGAAATGAAGTCTATATTGTGAAGATTTGTGATAATTATGAATACAATTATTGTTTTTCACCAAGTAACGAGTAAAAAGTTTTTCATGCACTTGCCCCAAAATTTTATAAAAGGAAACATTGAAAATAATATACTTTAGGTACTTGTATTCAGAACTCCGAACCAACCCGTATAACAATCGATATCGAGACTTAATATACAATATATTGATGAACTTAGATACTAATATGCATGAATAAATGAAAAGACTAGAAGTAATTTTTCAAAAAAAATGTTTATGAAATGTTTTTCATTGAATGAGTGTATAGATATCTTATATATAATAGGTACCTTTTATGCGTACTATTACTCTCATACACTATTTCTGTATGCTTGTTGCACTTGTTAAAAAGAACGTTTTTCAGTACAGGGAACAAAGTCGAATCGCACTTCATTTAATATCTGACAACCAACTGAATTTTATCAACATAAAAGTAGTCAGCATTACTCTACAGTACGATGCAAATGTACGGAATAAATTCGATATTCAAAAAATAGAGCGTCTTTTGGAAAAAATTCAAAAACACGTCAACATTAATTTTTGACGGCCATCTCATGATATACATATGAGAGACGTTTCGTCGGCGTGATGACGTAATCGACAGTATATTTATTCCAATATGTATCAACACAGGGTCAACTGAAATTATGTATTTAGATTTAGAAGAATGAATTTGCAATAAATACTCATTTGTTGAACGAAATCATGATAAGAAACCAACGTGGTGTCTTCTATTGTTTTTGTTGATTCGGAAAAAGAAATGCATTGATTGATAAAAGTTCTACACTCTACTTGAAATTAGTCGATGTCATTGAAGTGTATTGTCATAGAAACGTTCGACATTATTTTTATAAAAATATTCAAATCACTTATTAATCCGACAATGAGACTTACAGAAAGCGAACCAATCGAAATTTTAAATATGATTGGTTGTGGAGATAAAGTAACGAGTCAGGTAGAACTTCGTGATTTATTCAATAGTAAATACCCCAACCCAGAACCCGTTTCGCAAATTGAGGAAAACTTTCGAGAAACGGGCCATGTTGAAGATCTCCCTCAAAGTGGTAGAAAATCAAGTTCAGAAGCCCCAAAATTTGACGTGGTACTTGCGTTCCAAGAAAATCTCCATACCAACTCGAGACAAGTCGCATTAGATAAAAATTTACACCATTCGACTGTTGTTAGAGTGTTGAAAAAAGAAAAGTGGCATCCGTATAAAGTTCATCTGGTCCAAGAACAGTTAGAAGATGACTTTTCATACAAAATGTAATATTTTCAGATGAAGCTACTTTTATGCTCAATGGACACGTAAACCATCAGATCTATCGATACTGGGCAAGAGAAAATCCACATTGGATTGAGGAGCATAGCACACAATATTCACATAAAGTGAATGTTTGGGCCGGAACTTCAAACAATCAGATAATAGTGCTATACTTTTTTGAGGAAAGCGTAACTGATGCTCGATATCTACACTTTGTTCGGGGTTATCTGATGCCACAACTGAATCGGCTGTTTCCAAATAGAAATGAAGAAAACCCCGTCAGACTTTTTTATGAGGATACTTAAAAAGCGGACTGTACCAAAATCGACCAAATGATTTAGAAGAGTTGAAGTAACGCATCAGAACGGAGATTGCACAAATAACCCCCAAAGTTCTCACATTGCCTTATTGCTGAAATTCATCAATTTAATCATTTGGTAAAGTTTTGGTTCACCCTGTAAAATTAAATATTGGAATAATTATACCGTTGAATAGACGATTAGTGAATTAGGTGCCACACGACCCCTGTTTGCATTTAAAAATTTGTCGATAACGTCATCACGCCAACACCAGTGGCGAAACGTCTCTTATATGTATATCACAAGATGAGCCGTCAATGATTAAAGTTGACGTGTTTTTAGATTTCTTTCAAAAGACGCCTATTTTTCAAATATCGAATTTATTCCATACCTTTGCATCGTACTATCCTATTATATTTTGATGTCATTCAACTCAGAATGTTATAACACAATATTCTCTAATGATATTGAGAATGGGAACATAGGAACCATTCTGAGCTTACGATTTGTCTTGTCATTTATTTGTGGTAAGAAAATAACGAGCCTAGAACTGAATCGCGGGGTTCACTGTAATATAAATGTATATATAAATGTTGAACGTTGTTGACATTTGTTATAATATATAATGGATGTGTTTATTTTGGTCATTATACATGTTATCATTGATTATATACGTAAGAATTGTAATCTCTGTCTTTCATGTAATTTATGGGTATAACTTTATTGTTGGCCTAAATTTCAATGTATATCAGGGTATAAGCGAAACGATGACTATAAAATTTACCAAATGTAAAAAATGGCGAATATTTTGGTTTCGATTTTTTTACCAAAACAGAATATTCGTTTTCCTCATTTGAATTGATATTTTAGATATTAGTTGGGTATGAAACGCGCACAACTATGTTCAGTCTTGACATCAGTTCTATTGAACTATTAAAATGATATTATAAAACACAAAGCATTATCGGTGAGTGAACTAGATATTGTTTATTGTACAACTATGTTCAGTCTTGACATCATTTCTATTGAACTATTAAAATGATATAAAACACAAAGCATTATCGGTGAGTGAACTAGATATTGTTTATTGTACAACATTAAACATTTTTATTTCATTCTGTTCAGTAAATCAGCTGAGGTATCCCTTACTCATTTGAGGCTGTTAAATCGAAAAGTATGATACGTGATACTATAATGTATTGCCTAGCAACATTTTTTGTTTAAATTTCAGTAAAAACTGTACAAAATGTACAAGCTGTGTACACTATTTTTGCCATACTGACGAAAATATAGGATAAAGAAAATAACTTTTGTCTAATTTCTAGGTACTAATATATTTATTTGTAACGACCGGTTTCGGTTTAGTAAACCATTTTCAAGTTCACTTAATAAACCGAAACTGGTCGTAACAAATAAAAATCTCGGTAAAAATTAGACAAAAGTTATTTTCTTTATTCAATATTTACCATGAATGTCTACAAAATAAATAGGTCATCAATCGAACAAAATAGTCACGAAAACTAAGATTATAACAATTATTATGGAAGTAACTGTCAATAAATCAAAGTCATAGTTAACTAGAAGAATATGTACTGTGTGTCCTCGTCTCTGATATTTATTGAGAAAAAACATTCACGGCACGACCACAGTAAAAATCAACGCACGGCAATATGTTTACTCAACCAACCCTAGTAAATAAAGAATGTCATGTACGAGTATTTGTTTACATTTTGGAATAAATTAATATTAGGTACAAGATGTTTTTACATCTCAACAAAATACGTGCCACAGATTTCAATTCTTGCACCATCTATCAACATGTGTCAATCTTATTTCTCGCGTCAAGAGTTTGTGACAAAACAAAATCGAATGGGTTTAAGCTTGTCGCCCACTTGTCCGGCACAGCACAGCACGGCTCGTCCCGTCAAAATACGGATATGATTGTAACAATGAAAATGAATGGACAACCGTCCACTAGCCCGGCACGACACAGCCAAAAGCGTCCGCCGCCGAAAAGGATTCCAGCTCTCCGATCCTGTCCGGCAAATAACGGTA
>WOGL01001030.1:0-10890 GCA_015342145.1 Leptinotarsa rubiginosa
AATGAAACAGGCTATCGGAAATAAATTTTTAAATGGTGAACAAATAATAAGACAAAAAGTTACATTGGAAATAAATTTTAAGGGTTGCGTTTTCCACCCCTTACAACCATGGGGTAAATCAAATAAATTTCTGGCTGATTGCATTTTTGGTAGTACAAAACGTCAGGTTAATTTCAATATTGTAATTTTTTTATTGCTGGTGAAAAAAATTGTTATGCAAATGTTATCTACCCCCTTTGAGGGACTGTATCTTAACAAGGGATGCTCCAATGAAATTTCTTTATATGAAAGACCCTATCTTTTTTTAGATGAGGAATCACCTCCTTACAAGTTTTACACTTATTTAGTTACACCCTGTATAAGATAAAATAATTAGATAACTTGATGGATGTAGCCGTTACTACGTAGTACCGTGATCATCATGAAAAATGAGAGTTGATACTTCCTATGTTTTTACCACTTTCATATGTAACTAAAGTTACTCCAGTTTCGTCCTATAAGGACATTTTAAAACTTATACATTACATTAATGTTTAAATATAATGTTACAAATAAAAGTGAAAAAAACAGAGATTTTCATTTCTCATTTTTTGTAAATCTTTCAAAAAACCAGTTTTAAAGTTCATTATTTCTCCATTTAAACCAGGAAACACCAGCAAATGAGATAGCATTTTTTAAAAGTTGAATGTGGAAGTAGCTCGCTTCATCAAATATTAGGTAACTAGATATAGGAGAATGAAAAGTCGGGGATATATGAAATGAACTGTGAGGACTGTGACAAAAATATATCGGTAGACTAAGCGAGCTCTATTAAAACTCATTTCAGAGAACACGCAGCACATCCGATTTCAGAGACCAGAAAAGGCTAGTATTGCTCAACACGCTTCAGAGAACGGCTATACAATAAATGAACAATGTCTAAAATTGTTGAGATCGGTACATGCCATTAGACTTTTGGTTGCTTTCGAAAGTCTGGAAATAGCAAAGAATGGCATGGGAACTATGAACAGTCACAAAGGTCCTTTTCCAAACACCATTATATGAGTCACTTAAAATCAGTGGGACCTTTTACGACAAAAATTCCCGCCAAATTCTACCCGATATCAGTGCTTTTTTTGAAAATAATCTATATTTTTTTCTGAAAATACAGATACAGCCATATATAACAAAAATTATATATATATTTTGGCTTTTCTTATAATACTTTTTAATATAAGATGATAGGGCTACTTGATTTGTAAAAAAAAAACTGATATAAAAATTCAATAAATTATATTGCAAATATATTATTACCGTTTATACAACTTACAACGGCAGTAATTGACTCTAGATACAATTTTTTGCAGAGTTTATTTCGAAGTTGATTTCTTCCTTTGAAATTTCTAACATGTTTTATTTGAAGATAGGGAAGTAGACAGGTGTGAAGCTATGCACATCCACAAAGTAGGTAAACTTGAAAAAAATATTAAGTTATTGTTTTGGTTGGTTTCCGGGTTTTGACGTGTCAACTGAACCGTCAAGAAGAGTACTTCGACCATTGAAGATAACTGCCGCAGTTGCAGTCGAAACGTTTAGAGATTATAACGAAAAAACACCACGGCAAAACCCGAAAACAAACCAAAACATTGACGCCAGCCGTGAAAGCCTACATTCCTATATTGAGTTATTATTTTTAGATGTATCGACTTCGTACACCTACCATCTTTCAATATGATACGCTTATTGACTAGTTCATTGAAAAAAAGAACCGTCCTAGATTTTTAAGTCGCTTGAAGAGGTGAAAATAGGGTGGAAATATTTAAAAAAAAAACATAATATGAAAAATCGACTATATACTCCTACCAAACTGAGATATGTTATTCCTGGTGATCAATTTGACAAAGAAAAAACTTCACGTCATAGTTTTCCAGGCCGTCTGAGGGAGTGGAAATGGGGTGGAAATTGTCAAAATCGTATCATCGAAAGTTGAACGTGTATTATAAGATTGAGATATGTTATTTCTTATATGCGATTAGACAAAATAAATCGGGGTTTTCCAGGCCGTCTGAGGGGGTGAAAAAATGGTGAAAAAAATTAAAAATCGTATCATTGAAAATCTACCTACAACCTACACCCACTATATCAACTATGTCATAGAACAACATATCTGCAAATGGAACAAGAAAATTAAGTATTCATGTCGTGAAAAAAGTTAAACTACATGTTCGAGTCTTCCTGCTCTTTATATGTAATATTACAATGGGAAATTTTGTCTATGCTGAATTACATTTTCTTTTCTTGTTTTACAGTTTGTTTTGTAACTCTGATGTGGTGTATGATTTGTAAGAGACCCTCTAAGCGACTGCGTCATGTGGGTTGCTCATTGTGTTTACTGCGCTAATGGCATGCGCGCATAAGTCCTTGAAGACTTCTGAGGATTGGTATTCGTAGGGGTTGAAGGAGAAGTATATTTTAACCCCACTTAAAACCAGATCATTTGTTTATTTATTCGATCATTTTGTGTATATACCTAATAAGCATCTGAAGTTGAGGGAATATGTGTCGTATTTGTATTTATTATTCGAGGTCCCAAAAGAAAGCTATATTTGGCGAACATATATTAACAATACATTATCGACTAGACCCATCTCATTCTCTACCACGTCATAGCATTCTGATATCAGTGTTGAAACGTTTCTTATTTAAATTGAAAGGGGTGTATTTTTAGAAGAGATTAACTTTTTGGAAAGAAAGGTTTTGGTTTTTTACTGCTCCATCTTTATACAAAAAAATGTGGGAATCTTCCAAAGAAAGGAAAAAAGCAATTAATTTCAAAATAAACTCTGAACAAAGATATGTAGATCATGCAAAGAAGTAACTTCCATACACAAACTGAGCTTTTTCTTACAGTTTTTTTTTCAGTGTCGTTAAATGAGTCTTTGTGGTCTTTGTACATGTGGATAGCTTCACGCCCGTGAAAATCTGGCAGACAAAACATTTTTCCCAAAACCTGGTCTCTTGAAAAATATTTCTTTTTCAATTTGAATTGATATACCTTTGAAACCATTATAGATAAGATGATGGACCTTCAAGGCGTTTTTATAATAGATCAATTAACCTTTGAAATAAGTTAAAGAACAAGTTTGTAGCTATTGTTTGATCAGCTGCTATAGCAATTAGTTTATAAAAGTTACAGATGTTTTTGCCATTTCCGTATTTATTATGACCTAACTTGTTAAATAATGCAAATATGGTAATAGACCTTCGAAACAAATTCCATTGATGTCTAAAGCAAATGAACTTTAAACGAAAGTTCCATTGATGTATATCTGCCAAATCACTTGTTAATCATATCCATATGATTAATTTTTCAATTTGTCAAATTATCTATTTTCAAATAAACAACAGCAGCACTTTCAGAAACTTTTCTACATAACTGTAATATAAAGAAAGTAAAATTGTAGCAAAATATTAATAAGTGACGCAATGAAAAACTGAAATATCATCTAAAATGAAACACAATTTAGATAAATCGAAATAAATTAACAATTAAATAGTTGATATTTTTTTTTTGTTATTCTGTTGAGAAATACCAAATATGATGAAAAAATAACTAATTACTCAAACAGTGCACAACAACAAAAAATATTTCTCGATAAACTGCTTTTTTCTTATATTACTTAATTGGTTTGTTTATAAATGTTTTATTAACAAATTACGTTAATAAGTTGCCTAGCAACTATTACTGCCATTGTTAGTTGCGTACAAGACAATAATACAACATTTGTGAAAAACATTTTTGAAAAATGTACATTTATAAATCCTTTCGTGTCGTCCTTTGTCAAAAAAAAAGTTTTTTGATGCTCAGATAAAAGCATATTTCATTGAAATTGATATTCAGTATTATAGAAAAAATGTTTCATACGGTATACTATGTTCGTCTGCGATGGTGTAACGGGCGCAGGGACTCGTATTTTTTATATTGAATTGAAACTGCAAATGGTGGAGGTTGAGTTCTGGGAGGTGGCACTATTTCATTGTAAATTTCTTTCCTTTGTAGAATTTTTTATTTTTGAATTAAAAGGAGAGATTAATTTTTGGGAAAGAAAGGTTTCGGCTTTCAACTTCTAGATCTTCATACAAAAAAGTGGGAAACTTCCAAAGAAAGGAAGAAAACAATTCATTCCATAATGAACTCTTTACATAAACGAACTGGAAAACAAAACATTTCGAAACAACTACTTTAATATAAACATTGAATTACGTGAAAAAAAGTACTTTTGAAACAACTACTTTGATATGAACATAGATTTATACGAAAAACGCTTTTTCCTATTCCAAACATACTCCAACTGCGTACTCCGAACATTTCAGATTGCTATACAATGGAGTATGTGAAAGAGGTAAAATTTCACTTACATGGAACACTATCGTCCTCAATAGTGGATATCGATGTTTCAGAATAAGAGAGTTGCCTTATTTTTATTTCGTGAGTATTGATAACTTTTGAGTTATCAATGATTGCAATTTTTTATGTGCTGAAAAATCATTAAAACTTTTTTTTTATACAAGTTATTGTGTATCCAATGTATCCATATCTTTATGAGCTGTTTGCCAATTTAGCACGAATTTCAACCTGTGAACTAGACTGTGCTATCATCTTTCTGGGCCTTTCAACTTTCTACAATCTGAAAAATGAACAAATCCATATCAAGAGAGAATATGTTGATGTGTAATAAAACGTTACTAAATAATATAAATAGAAGAATCAATTTAGTGAGTAACTTATCATTGTTATTAATTTTTTTGTTCAAATCTGTTTATTTTTTATTGCACTTCAACAGATCCTCTGTTGATTTGGCTTTGTTTATTTTTTAAATTGTAAAAGGTCAAAAACCCGAGAAAAACAGCTAGAATTAACTAATACTCTTTCACCATTTATTCAATAACTCATAGTTTTAAATGATGTGATGGTAAAAAACAACACACAACAGTTTTCATATTTCTGTATGTGGATACTTTTTTCTGAATAGCAATTCGTGAAGATAGAACTAGAGGAGGAAGGTCAACATATCAATGTTCATATTCTTTGCCACCGTCTTTAACCAACCATGCAGAACTCAGGGCGAGTACGACTGACTTGAGACAAGGAATGGGTGAAAGCCATCCAGGGCTTACCGTGAAATTAGAACCTCCAGATTCCAGTCTCTCACATCAAAAAAGAACTACATATCCAGGTTCCCAAGGTGTCCCACCATTATTGCAGGTAACGCAACTAATGGGATTTTTTAAACAGTTCTATTTAGCTTGCACCGTTTGTTCGGGTCAAATTTAGTCATCGAAGTTTGACCCCTTTCCTGTTGACAGATTGACCTAATATTTGGTACACACATTTGGTTTTGAAGACAATACAATTCAATAAATTCTGTATCATTGTAAATCCAAGATGGCCGCAGCTATAAAATGGCGGATTACATATTGTTTCGCAACTACCTCAATATGGGTATCAAATGACAGGTCTTGACTATTAAAATAGTAGCACATTTAAAAAGAATGAAAATTCAAGATGGCCGCAGCTACAAAATGGCGGATTATATATTGTTTCACAACTACCTCAATATGGATATCAAATGACAGGGCTTGACTAGTAGAATAGTATTACACTTTGAAAAAATATGCAAATTCAAGATGGCCGCAGCTACAAAGTGGCGGATTACATATTTCTTTCACAACTACCTGAATATGGGTATCAAATGACAGACTTGACTAGTAGAATAGTAGTATACTTTGAAAAACATGCATATTCAAGATGGCCGCAGCCACAAAATGACGGATTACATATTTTTTGACAACTACCTCAATATGGGTATCAAATGACAGGGCTTGACTAGTAGAATAGTAATACATTTTGAAAAAGATGCAAATTCAAGATGGCCGCAGCTACAAAATGGCGGAGTACATATTACCGTAATACTGAGGCTCTAAATGAACTAAACAGGATGGGAAGAATTGAGTAACAAAATTAGAAAGTAAAAACATCAAGAATGAAATAAGTGTAAAAACATTATGTTGAATGGTTTTATTGAAAAAAGAAGGATAATAATGATGTAGACAATGTACAAATAACTAAAACATAATTCGGAAGGTCCTAAGTAGCAGTTATCACATCACTCTCCTCAGAAATCTACGGTATTGATCAGATAAAAATATTAAAATCTTTGGGGTAATATTTACATATTTACTCAGATATATATATTAATATGTGTATTAATAACTTATCAAACATGAATATATTATTGAAAATGCTTCGGTAACGCTAAATAGAGAGTTTATGAGTATATCAATAATGTTATTTAACATGATATTCAAGTTTGGAACCACTGGATTTTTTTTTATTAATTGCTCCATTGAAATTTGAATGCATTTAAAATAGCCTGAAGTCCATCAGCATACAGAGAAGATAAAAAATATTGAATTCATTTAAGAATACATAGTACATTTATTCGTTAAAAGACAGCATGTTATTTAGAAAAGTTCTAGTAGTAACACTTTTTTCACTGGGCAGTTTACAAAATCGCAAACTTGTTTTGCTATGCAATAGCTTCCTGAAACGTTTTCATACTCAAGATCTAGAGTTTGAGAACGTTTAAAAAAAGCTATTGTACAGCAAAACAAGTGTTGCAGTAGTTGCGGTTTTGTAAACTGTCTAGTGAAAATCTCACAATGAATTGTTATAGATTTTCATCAAGTATCGCCCAATTACATTGAATATCGTAGAAGTTTATATTCAGATTCTAAGTTCGGCCACCAATTAAAATTTTTATAATGTTTTGTAAAAATTTGAATACGATATATTTTTTTCAGAAATCCAAATAATTACATATCCAAAGTAGCCTGATTAAATTACTTTGGCACAATTTCTCTCATTTATTTTGTTGTCAACGTATTTTATTCTTGAAATGAAATCATTCTAAGGGCATCTAATATGGTTATCAAATATGCACTATCCATTGGTGGTATTCAAATTTTGAATAATGGAGAATATGGTGCACTCTTGTGGTATCCGATACATAACATTGGATTAAATTGGCCGGAGAATTTCAAATATAGATGTTAATGGAATTTTTTTTGACCAAACAAATATTGTTTGCAGAAAATTCAGCTGCAGTCCAAATATTCACTAAAATATTCTCTAAGATTGTGCATTTTTATTGACAAATCAATCAAAAGAGTATTTTTCATTAAATTTTTAGGAAATAATGGATGTGGAGCACCTATGGCACTACAATGAAATGGAACTAAACAAGCTGAGTACCGAAGGGCATCTGGGGAAAGAAGGATCTAGCGGGGCGGTACATAATCTTTCTACCCATCCACTATTGGCCGGGACTGCATTGGCTGGTTCAACAGATACGAATCCAGATTTCGTTGCGAATCTCTGCAATATTGCTGACCACAGACTTTACAAGATTGTAAAGTGGTGTAAGAGTCTTCCATTATTCAAAAATATTTCGGTACGGTTTTTTTGTTGTGTAAAATTTTAAGTATTAGAAATATGTTGCATGCGTCTTGAGAAAGAATTAATATCTATATTGGTGTACATTAAGCATATTTTCAACCTTGTTATTTTCTATACTCTTGACAAGGTTCAATCCAACCCTTAAATCTTAAATGAGATTATAGATGTCAATGCTAGGTACTTTTTAAAATTTGATATAGTAAACTTAAAAGTTGATGACAAGTCAACACAAAGTCACTTTTTATCAGCTTTTAAGCGAAGTTTTTGTAATGCAATTTTTGTAGAAAAAAGGTTTTTATTTCTAAAAATAGTTTTAAGGATTTTACAAAGGAGTAGTGAAAATAGCAGTTGAGAGTTCATAACAATAACTGTTTATACTTCTGAACAAATTTATTCTATGACAAAGGGCTGAAATATAAAAACGTAAAAAAAAAGAAGGGAATCATTTAAAATACATGATCGAGGATATTATTATAGAGCACCATATTTTGATTTCACTCTTGAAGGATAATATAGATGTGTTTGAATTGAAATTGGAGAAGCTTTCCGCAAGGATCCATTCCAACTCCTTTGATCTACACTTATACCAATGACTTAGTCAATATTGACATTAGCAGTAAATTTACATTTTCTCTTTTAGCAAACCATTGCACTTTTATATATCAGTACCGTCTGTAATAAGAAGGGCTTTATCAACAAATGTAGGGGAAGTATACTTGAAAAATGAAAAAAATTTAAAAAATTATGTAAATGTAAATAATTATATATGTAAAAGATTAACAGCTGGGTTCCTACACACTGAGAGTGATTGTAATAGATATTGTTATTAAAGAGCTGATTACCTTTTATAAAATTGATTCCCATTCACATTCTGGAATACATCACATATTTTTTAAAGCAGTATTCTCAATACCACTTCAACATATAGTGCTTCTCAATCACAACTAATTTGCTTCCCTATACATACTATAATACTTGCGAACAATGTGGTTATTATCCAAAACAACAAGTTATTCAATTATATTCTCAGTAATTTAAAGCAAATACAAAATGAAAACAATTAGATATAAATTGAAAGCTAGTTATGAGGATATATCATAGTGTGGATAAATTTGGCCAAATCACGATCAAGTTAAATTATTTTTTGCACATTTTATGCTGTATTCATACTCACTACACCAATATTATATTTACTTCACTCATTTGTACTTATGATGCACTGTTTGGAACCTTTGGTGTAGTAATGAATATTACTGGAGTTTTTTCGCAACACCAAATCGTTATTTTTAACACCTCGACACGTGTTTCGATCACCAAGTGATCATCTTCAAAGAGGAAGATTTTAATCTTGGGAAAAAACTCCAGTAATATTCACTCATTTGGTTTATATCTGAAAAGTTTCACCTTCATTCTATGTATAAAATGTTCAATACAATTTCTATATCTACTAGTTTTTTAACTGTATGAAGTGGTAGGATTTCAAATAGACTTTCTCCAGAGAAATATTTTACAAAGTACTTATTGAATAGAAATTAGAACAAAAAACGATTTTAGTTATGTAATGCTCTCCCAAGTTCAAGTATGGATTTGATAGTAGATCAGTGTGTTTAAACCCCTTCTTCCCAAACTCATTTTTATAAGTGCAGTGCTTTTAAAATTTAGACCCAACTTTTTTAGTTGATTGCCTATATTCATTATGTTGATGATTCGAAATAACTGGTTATCTTCAAGAGTACTAAAAACTATTAAACACTATAGCATTTTATCTACATGGACAAAAAATCTTCAATGTAATGTGTACTATTCACCTAAAGAAGCTAAGCAAACTCAATTGACAGGATTTTGTTATATCACCAAATATATTTTCACTATTTATTTTCAAATAAATAAGAAAAATTTTCATCTTTGAAATAAAAAAAGACATACCATTCTTAAAAGTATCACATTTCTTATGGAGCTATGTTAAACTAAAAAGTGAGATCAATAATTTTTTTTTTCAATACATTGATGAATTATTACAATATGAGTTTTCCAATTAGATACCTGCAAGATACTGAAATTAAATTTTACTTGCTCTTGAACTTCTTGCTTATGAAACCAAAATAATTTCAGAAAAATTTTCAGATTGATGACCAAATTTGTTTGCTTATCAACTCCTGGTGTGAACTCCTCCTATTTTCATGCTGCTTTCGATCAATGTCTACTCCAGGCGAGATAAGAGTATCTCTTGGAAAAAGCATAACTCTTGCACAAGCTAGGGAAATGGGCATGCAGCCTTGTATAGAGAGAATGTTGAATTTTACAGAGCAACTTAGAAGACTGAGGGTGGATCAGTATGAATATATAGCGATGAAAGTTATTCTCCTTCTTACTTCTGGTAAGTGTATTTACTTCTATTCAAAACAAAATGTTAGTGACCTCCTTTTATTCAATTTGGGCCCTACCAATTGGAAAACATATTAATCATCTTCTATCTTCCTTTCCAGCTTGGTTCAACATTCCCCTCATTATTAAGCACAATAGGGGGTTCATCAGTGGGACTCCAAGTTGTCTCATTTTGAGCGGGAAATTCTTCAAATTGGGAACAAAATGATTTCTGAGAGAAAATAAGTTTTCGTAATATGTCAACTTTTTGCAAAATTAATTTGCATCTTCAGGACACAAAATCAGAGGGACAAATTGTCACAATAAATAAAATCAATGACACAGTTACAATATTTATAACTATCTAAGAACATTCGCTTTCACATACAGAGTCACAAAGAGAAAATAAACCGGGCTGGTATGCGGTGGTGAAGTGAAACCTAAAGTACCAAATGTTTCATCTGCTATTGTAGCAGACATCATCAGTGGTATATGCATTGACTGTGAGGATGAATGTTACATCTCGAAGTCCCAGAAACGATTGACTGTCGTCAAAAGAACAATTTGGACGATTTGCATTAGAAGATTTTCTTCTGCAACTAACACAGCATTAGTGAACATCGAATCACCACATGTTATGAGTTCAACTTCAATGAAATTAGTGAATACAGAGAACTATTCAAGGCCTTTAACACGTTGAGCATGGCGTGGCATTAACGTTGTGTCTCACTCTTCGGTGGTATTATGTATCATCAAGACGGCGTAGCATCAATATGACATTTTCTAAAAGGACGGCTGTGTTTTGTAAAATGTCTCAATTCGGCGGCGTATGATTTTCAATTCTTTGCCATCTGCGTTTTATCCTAACACCAAACCGTTATTTTCAACACCTTGACACGTGTTTCGATCACCAAGTGATCATCTCCAAGAGGAAAATTAAACAGTGTTCATATAAAAGACTTTGTTTCAAAAGTATTTTTCTTTCGTGTAATTCAATGTTTATATGAAAGTAGCTGTTTCGAGACGGC